>VZTE01005137.1:825197-859620 GCA_013397775.1 Eulacestoma nigropectus | reverse complement strand
CCTCCCGCCCTCTCCGTGTTCCCTTTTTTTTTTTTTTTTTTTTTTTTTAATGAATGGACTGGATGCCCGGTGACACATTAGCCGCGTTTTTCTTCTTCTTGGAAAAAGCCAGCCGGCGTGCCATGGGTTCAAACCGAGTTTAAGCAACAGTTCTCCCCACTCCTGGCGGCCCAGGGAGGAAGAGAAGTCCGTGCCCCCCGGTCGCCGTCCCTCCCCCGCGGGCCGGGCCGGGCTGGCAGGTTGTGAGGCAGGGGCAGGGGGCGGTGAGCGCTCCCCTGAGGCTGGCCGGGGTGGGCGAGGCGGCGGGTCTCGCTGGCCGGCAGGCTCCTGCCCCGGCGGGTGGCGGGCAGAGGGGAAAACCGCCACAAGGGCCCGGGGGCCAGCTGGAGGAGCTTCGGGGCTGGGGGCTCCTTCAAGGCGCCCGGGAGGGGCATCCCCGCGGGCTGTGGCAAGGCAAGGTCTAGAACCTCCGGCCCTGGGCTGGACAGAGCCGGCTCCGCTCGCCTCGGTAAGGCATTTAACATCTTTGCTTTGCCCTTTAAAATTCTCCCGGCGCCCCCCGCCCTCCTTCCCCTCCCGGTTTATAGACTGTCCCAGCGGTAGTCACACACACACACACACGCACACGCGTTTACCAGACTCAAAGGTACAGGTGTGCCCCGCTCTCAAGTGCGGCTCTGGCCGCAGCCCTCTCCCCAGCGCCGCGGGCACGCTGCCGGGCGCTGTGACGCCGCAGGGCTCGGTACCCGGTGCCCGCCTGCCTGCGCCGAGCCTCCAATGCCCCAGCGTTGCCTCTCGCAAAACTTTGCCACTAATCCATGTTTTTTAATTTATCTACGCTTTAAATGCGCCTCCCCCACACACAACTCCCAATACTCAGCACCGATTTTTTTTTTCTGTTTCCTTTCAAAGACCGAGACTGTGCTACTCGCCCTTTAGTTGCTTCGTTCTTAAACAACGTGATTCAATTTTGTAATCCCCCTCCCCAGCTTTCCTAAGCGAAGCGGGGGCGGGGGCTGCATGTTTTCTGAATGGTGGCAAGGAGGAGCATAAGGGACAGCGGTGATCTCTTGCTGCTGTCGAGCTTGCTGCCCCGATCGTGGGAAAGTGGCTGCACGTAAAGCAGCAGATTCTTTGTCCCTGTTGTTCTTCTGTAATCGATCTCACTTCAAGTCGAGGGGTGGAAAACTTCAAAGGCAGCTCAGGCTGTTGGAGGTCGGGGCAAGAGCACAATCAGTTCGTAATGCACCCACTTTGCCTCCTCCCCCTCTTACTCCTCCTCCTGCAGGAGACGGGGGGTTGGATGAGGTGGGGGTGAGGGTGAGGGGAAGAGCCCTCCGATCTGTAAAGCACGTCCAATCAATAAATAAAATGCAGACTTTGTGGAAGGAGTGAGAAGGAGCGAAGGACGAAAAAGAGTTGAGAGCGTTAATACACCCAAGTTAAACATACAGGATGCTGACTGCACTTTTTCTGCCTATCCTGTCCTGTCTGAATAGCTGAATAGCTGTGTTAAGTTAGATATGGAATAGTGTCTCGCCTTTTTTTTTGTCCGTCTCTAGGGTCAATTTTAGGACTGTACAGTTTGCTGCGTAACTTACTATAGAAGAACAAAAATAGCTGCTTTGCACCAGCTGAGGGTTGTAGTACAACGCAATCTACTATCGCACGCAGTTTTAGCAGTGGAGGGAGGGGGGAGCACGGCTGGTGCCAAGACAAAACATAACCGCGCTGCGGACATCTGCCATTCAGAGCCAGCTGCGGCCGCGACTCCGGTCAGATCTGCCAACACGTGTAAAGGACATCTAGGAAGGGATATCCGAAGTCGCGGAAATATGCCCTTGCACTGAAGTGCATTACATTAGAACACCATTTGGATAGACTAGAGTAGAAAAAGTGTGTGACTTGCCTAGAGTAGTTTATGAAATTTCCTAAAAAAATATATTTGGAATAAGATGTCAGAAGAATGCACACAATCAAATCTAGATCCACCCCCACGCACCTGCCTATCACAATACCTTTAACTTTTTAGTACTGTGAGAAAGTTGAATTTAACCTTTTGAGATCAATTATTTTGTTACTTTATACTGCTTTCTGATATGCCTTGATTAAGCATTTAAATACTTTGATTGTATTGTATTACTTTTCTCTCCTAGTTAACTGTGCAAAATTGGAAATTACAGAATTTGATGGGTAACTTTTTAGTAGAGTTTAGGTTCTTCCTCTAGCTCCAATTTATGCCTATGTAGCAGTAGAAAAATACACAATGAAGGTGCTAACCAGGACTCTCTCTGAGCCTATTTTGGGATTCCCTTGCCATAAAAAAAAAAATCCTAGTAGCACACAGCAGTAGCTGAAGCAAGCTACTTCAAATGCTGGGTTGTGCCAGCACCAGGAATTTCAGGTAGTCCTGAGACTGCTGTAACTTGTGACAGAAACTTGATTAGCTTCAGACAGAGAAGTTTAAACTGCAACCTGAAGGGGTTTTGGGCACCTTCGGTATGTTAGGTTTCAGCTCTTTTATGGTAAGGACAGGGGTTTAGTCATTCTCTGAGTTTTTGAGTAAGTAATAGTTTGGGGGGGTTTTAATAGGTAATACTATTTTAGCATCCTCCACAGTCATAATAACCCTTCAGATATCTTTCCACTCATAGTCAGCTTCAAGTATTGCAGTAGTAAAACAGCTATGTATTACGTGTGGCCACATGGTGCAGGTAAAGCTTATGGCAACACCCTGTGCTTGTGCTGGGACATTTTAAAGGCCATTTCCACTCAGTTGGTTGCAGCCCTTCAGTTATTCACCCTTTACATTACCATTTTCTGTTGAGTTTCTTTCCAAGAATGAATTTTTCAGGTGCTATTTCAGAAAAAAATATCCAGCTCTCTTATAATACAAAGAAAATTTGAAAACGGTGAAAGCACTTGCCTAATATTTTACATTGTAACCATATTCCTTACAGGGTTGGCTTTTCAGTGTTGTAGGGTAGAGAGTTAAAAGAAGCAAGGAATCTCATTCAATTAGAAACAAGCTTTTTTAGTGAAATAGTTGTGCTTGGTGTGATCACTGAGGCTGGATTTTTATCAAATGAATGGGTTATTTAAAAAAAATTCGTTACATCCAATTAACCCAGCCCATGCTGGCTACAAGAACTATCGTTGCATTGTACATTTGCACATGGAATAGGAATCATATTCTAGAAATAGGGTTACCATACATCTGATTTTTTTTCCCTTTGGATGACAGCTCTCCTTCCCCTCACCCGCCCTCTGGGTCCCATCTGGATAACCTTTTCATAATTGCACTCTGTGTTTTAAAATCTCTGCCAGAGTGGGAACTGAGGCTTTTTGTTTTGTTTTCTCTCTCCCTCTCTTTTTCTTCTTTCTGCTTTGTTTTGCTACAGGGAGGACTAGGCAAGGGGTGGGCTTGGCCCTGTGTAGTATCTAATGAGAGTGGTAACAGAGGGGAGAGGCAAGCCAAGCAATAGCAGCAACATGGAGGCACTAAGTGGAACAGCTTGATGCTATTCCAAACCTCAGAAAGGAGTTTGGAGGTTCATACTTAGGAGAAAGGATGCCTTAGGTTCGGATGAAAAGAAGAATAATGCTAGTGCTTGAAGGGGTTTTGGGCACCGAGGAAGTCTGGAGTAGTGTTCCACTGGTCTGGGAAGTGTTTGGGGAAAGGTACAAGAGGTTGGGGGTTGACAACGCCCTCCGACTTGCAGTTTGAGGATTTCTGAGTCAGGAAATTTTGGGGTTATCTCCCTGGGCACTTCTAACAAGGACTTCAGCTTGTGGTGAGGAACATGTTCAGGGATATTGAACATCACCTCCCACCATGAAAGCAGTAGTGGTGGGTATATCATATAGACTTTCTACAAATATGCTGCAGAAACAGGTCACAACACCTACCAGTACTGTGATACTACTAAACCTGCTAGACATGGTCAGTAAGGTTTGAAGGGCTGTAAATGGGAATTATGTTCTGCTTCTAGGTTTCTTTCTCCCTCCTTCCATTCCTTCTTTTTAGACTCTTGCTTACTAGTCAATCTTTCTGGAAGAGTAGGATTTATTCCTGAGAGACTCCTATGACAAAGGCTGAAGGACAAGGTATGCTGAAGGTGCTCAGAATTAGTATTTGATCCCCTTGTACCTCTGTCCATACGCCCAGCATTCCTGCTCTGGCACTTTGCATAGTGTGGCACAACTTGAGTATAATGGATATTGCAAGATTCCAATAAGATCATCCACCTTTTCCAGCTAATAATTTTAAAGTTTTATCAGCATGTTTGGGCACATGCTGAATCATAATTCCAGTAACACCTGTCCTTTGTCTATTTGTCAAGATACACTTAAATCTGAGGCTGAAGTTCCATCAGTGTAGGGTTTTTCCCCCCTTTTATGTATTGCTGTTGTGTTTGTATATACTCTGTCCCAATGCATCCTTACCACACTGCTGTTACAGAGGAATTGGTATTTCCATTTTGCAGATGAGAAACCAAGGTGAGGAGAAACTCTGACTAAAGCTTGATGAACATGCATATTTTGAAATGAAATCGCAGGGTCCCCCAGCTCTAAAATCCCTTCCTACCTCCCTCTCCTGTCTACACTGAATGCAGATTTACCATGGGATCTGAGCTCTCCACTACCATAGTGTGATACAGCATGATGTCTTATATCACAGGATAGAGGAGAAGCTACAGTACAGAGTATCATTCCTGAGTTCTGTGCACGCAGCCTTGCACCAAAGCTATTCCATGCATGTGTCTTGTGGATCTTCTCAAGACAGGAGTGTCTTTTTTTTCAGACATGTCCCTATTGTAGGTAATTAGGGCTATAAGGCAGTTCTTACCTCAGGTTCTGTGACAGTGGTTGCAGGCAAAGCTGTTTAGTTCTCAGGGAATAAGCTAAACATATTTAGTATAGCTGGTCAAAGAAGCTCAATGGTCCCCTTGAAAGTGACCTTCATAGACTAGTGTTGTCATTTAGAAGTCTCTGGTGTAGCTGGGAAGTGAATCCAGACTTCCCCAGTTCTCCTTCAGTTTGCTAAACATGGGTTCTGCTTCACACTTAGCAATACCACCCATTCTGTTTCCCTCCTTTTTTTTTTAATCTCTCCCTTTAGCACTTTTCTACTCCTTTTACTCTTCATATTCGGTTTTCTTTCACTTTTCAACTTCAATTTAACATGCTCTGTTTGAAAATGTAGGGGCCAGATCCTCAGAGCCAGCCAAACCACACATGGTGCAGGCCCAGGGTATAGGGAGGGGGAAAGTAGCTCTAAGCCATTTTTCATCTCCCTGGATTCTAGGTTGAATTGATGCCAAAGTGGCCCCTGGCATAACTGAGAGCAGGAATGCTCTAAATTACACTAGTTAGAACAGTTCCCAAGGGCCTATCCTATGCCACTTGCTCCTTTCCGCCTTGGCCACCTATGAAGGCCTCCTACACTGCCTTATTTTGTGCAGGGATTTCCTACATCAGGGAATGCCCAGCTGCCCTGTTATGGTACAAAGGTGATAGAGAATCATTCCCTAAGAATTTCCAGAATAAATAAAGCAATTCTGTTAAAGAAAATTACAGAAATAACATAGCATTAGAATTTGTCATCTTAATGAGTTCTCCTGAACATCACATTTTTCCTTCCTACCTTCCATGTGTGTTTGACAGGGAAAGGACTTATTTTGAATTAGTCTGTAAAGTCTTCAAGGAGGGGGCTTTTTAGGTTGAGTAAAGAATGATCTGGAGAACAATGCCAAAAATGTTTTATACCGTTAGAAAAATCAGCACCTCTTTCTTCTTTGATGAGAATACTGTATGTTGTTCTAGTAATGCAGTTTCCAAAAGGAAATGTCTATTATGGAGATGTGACAATGGGAAGACTGAAGTGAGACTGGAATGATTGGAACATATCAGTCAGAAGACAAATAAGAGGGGTTATAATAAAAAAAACCCCAGAAATTGTAAATATAATCTCATATTAGTCTGGGATCCCTCTTTTGCAAGGGGTGTTTCCAGGGAAAGATGGCAAACTGAAAATCAGCCCAAGAAAATATTTTCTTATCCAAGGAGATACTGACTGAGACACTTGAGACTTCTCAAAAATCTTGCAGTGAAGAATACAGCAAAATATTCCAAGCGAGATAAACACAACAACAAAAGTTGTTACAGTTAATGGCTTGAAAGACGAATAATTTTACTAGAGAATAAAACCTGGTACGTCATACTTTATTAGGACTTATAGTTTCAGACAGATTTTTAGGGGTTAGAATGCAATTTCATGAGGGCAGACTATCCCACAGCTACCTGGAAAGGATTGGTAGCAGCTAAGTGACAGAACCAGTTGACACAACTTCTTGGGCCAGGCAGGTCTCAGATACAGTTCTGTATTGCTGTGTATAAGCAAAAAGAGGGAGCCATGGCTTTGTATTTGGGGGGATCCAAGTCCTTCTTTGGGACCACTGAGTGCCCTCACATTATCAACCACTGTAATACTGATCACAATAAATACAGTCAGAAGTCAATGCTGCAACACTGGAATGTCAGTTGAAAAAAAGGAAGACAGTGTTAGACCTGAACAGGATATCTTCAAAATGTGTGGGAGAGTTCAGTTTTTGAAGTGACTGAAGGCCTGAAGTAACCTCTGAATTTTAATTACCAACCAACATTATCTTACCTTCCTCTTGAAAGCATTGTTCTTCATACCCACATCTTCAACTTTTATGATTGTAAGTTTTCAAAAGGATTGTGGTTTGGTCTAAATTTGGCAATTTGAACAGAAAGCTTTAGTATGTGCTCTTGTCCAAAGCAACTGGAATTTGAGCCAAAAGGTTTGAATTGGCTTTGGAAGGACTAATGTGTATTCTGAGCTGCCTCAGTGGTAGCCAGCAGGATTCTATCTGTTTCTTGTGCTGTTACACGTATCTTCCACCTGTATTTTGGGCACTGGGTACCAAAGCTGGGGCTCTGGTGCATATCCTGTGAATGTTTCACTCTCTGGTGAATCAGGAAGTCATACAGCCTCCTCACATGGAAGGATCACTCAGAAAGCTGAGGAATAAAGTTAGTGAAATTGTCCTCCATGTTTTCACGGGACTATTTTTTTTAAGAGATGGATTTATGGGTGGAGATGTGAATTTTGAATTCCCTTTGTTTTCTTACCTTGTGTAAGCATTGTGAAGATTTACAGGGTAGGAAATTCCTCTTGGATGTAAGAACTGTTAGTAGGAAAGACTGTCTTTCTGCCTTTCTGTGCACTACTGCTTTAATTAAAGAGTGTTTGCTGGAAGTCCTAGGAACAGATAGAGTTATAGCACATGTGAAGGAATATCTGTGCAGTGAAATTACCATGGCAGACATCTCCTTCTGAGCAAGGAAAGACTTGTCTGACTGAAGGGGTCCTCTCCTATACTTCTTTGCTCAGAACAAATGACTCAGATCAATTGAGCGATAAAAGATTTCTTTTTTCTTGTCAAATACAGGAGATCTTGGTCTTCGAGTTTGAGTTCTCAAGCTTCCAGCACTGTTGTTTGTTAACAAGGGCAGAATGGCAATTTTATGGCCAGACTCCTAAAGGGTGTCCTTTGACAGACAGACTAGATGTCCTTTGAAGAAATTAGAGGTAGATCCTATCCACAGGACAAATTTTTCCTTGGTTTCAATTTACAGGAGTGGTCTTGTAGCCTCAGGCTACGTTGCATTGCATTTTGCTTCACAATGTCAATTTTGAGAAATCAGAAAGATGCTTCCTTACCTAGTGGATTGATTTTCTAGCTATCAAGCTACAGACAGCACCAGACAGCCAGTGCACTGTCTTCTTGCAGGTCAGTCTGTGCTCAGTTTTAATTCAGTGAGATTTTATGGACCTGACAAGCTACCTAAAACATGCACATGCTTAAAGTTTAGCAAAATCACGCCTACTAAAATTGCCTTGTTTCACAGGGCAGTTTGTGAAGTACTGGAAACACACAGGTAGTATTTAACAGCGTCAAGACAGGCTTTCTGAACTTATTGCTGCCACTGACCAATAAGAGCACTAAGAAAGACTTGGAATAGCTTCCTTTTTTTGCAGATAGCTTAAATGATCATGTGATGGCACTTTCAAACACTGAAGTAATTTTGTCATGCTTTGGGGAAATCTTAAGAAAATTAATAATGTTTTATGACATCTGTGCCAAACTATCTGTGCACAGTATGTTAAATCTGCAGTAAGACGTGGTCTTACTGGAAATCTCATCCCCCTACAGACAATTTAGTCTACAATGTATTTGACAAGTAGATACGATTCTGATTTCATAAGGGCAGAAACTGAGTTTGTACAATTAAAGCAAAGTCTCGTGGGCTGTCTGTAGCACAATCCAAAAAGAACTTAGATCTAACTTTAACTACAGGTTCAGAAAAATGGTATAAGGTGAGGTCTAACTTTCTTGAGAAAAACTGATTTAGAAGAGAACACATTAAGTGATCTGAACTAGAGTTTACTAAATTCAGGCTGATGGTGTCTCTGACCTGGATTCTTCTTTGGATGTCTAGTTCAGCTGTAGGTATAAAAAAAAAGACTATAAAGAAGAGTAGAACTTACAACCAGTACACCACCCAGGTTTATTGCATGTCTCAGAGGGAGATGGAATAGTGTTGAATGAATAGTCTTTATCTTACAAATTCAAATTCACAAAATGGAATAAAATGCTTTGCATTCTAAAATTGAAATGAGTCATACAGATTGGAGAAGGAAACATTCATTCAGCAGGAAACTCCAATATTTTGATGTGTGTTTACAACCAGAGCAAGGATGAGATATTAAAGCTTTTACTGAGTAGAATTTTCCCTGAAAGCTGTTATTGACAGTATCAGAATACTCCATTGCAACATTTTTTATCAACTCCAGATCACATGATTTTTAAGTCTAAAAGTAATGAGATTTTTGGATTGTGTCCTAGAGGAAGAAATAACTATTTTTTTGATGCTTGTGACTTTGAGCAGTCCAACTGGACTGAATGATGGCAGTGGGAATTCTCATGGGAGGAGGAAGAGTTGGTATCAGAACCACACAGAGGTGTCACCATTTGCAAGGACTTTGCCCACGTCTCACACCGAAGTATTGCAGATAAGAACTTGGAATGCAGTGATAGCTGTATGTGAAAGCTTGAGCAGTATCTGCATGCAGTTCTTGACTCACGCCAGTGTGGTTTGTCCTTTGTCTTTATATGCACCAAATTCACCCACATCATTTTATAGACATAGAAGTATTACATGTATTTAGTAGTCAATTTGAAAATACTAAGCTTCTCAATTATTATTACGTAAGTGGTTTTCGAAGAGGCTAATCACCATTATGGACTGGTTTTATAAAACACAAACCAGCTAGTTTTCAGCTACAAAACAGTTCCCAAACTACAACTGTCTTCCAACTTTTAAAATAGCCTAGCAAATGTTCTTGAAATGTGCTGAGATCAATTTGTACTTACTTGGAAGTCTGCTGTAAAATCATATACGTCTGACAGGCAGTTAAACCTCTGTGGGATGGGAGAAAATCCTGTTTTAATGGAATTGCTTGGAAGTATCCTATAGCACTGCTCTATTCCGTTTTCATACAGCTTTGCATTGCTTCCTTGTTCCTCATTCTTCTGAACCCTAGTGCAGAGACTGCTTCCAGATATTTATCCTCACGATTGCTTAGGCTCCAGGGAAATTATGCTTGTGATTGGTCCACATATATTTCTCATTTAATACCGATTTTCTAACCCTGCACTATCCTTGTCTTCATTGCATCATCCTCAGGAAATCACTGTCCCCCATTTTCTCAATGCATTTATCAGCCTTGATACTCACTACTCTGTGGGAACCACAATTCCTCCCATAGCGATGTTGCTTCAGATACACAAGCAATCTGTATTCCATCCTCATTCAGATTCTGTCCAGATGCATCCACCCTAATCTTTTGCTTATCTAATGCAGGTCCTTTGGGCAAAGTCTGAAATGAGGGTAAGAACACAGTGACTGGAAAGGTGCCAGCATGCCTTCCATTCTATAGTAATTTATTACAGATTTTAGAAATGAAATTTTCCAGCATATAATTATAGAGATGGACAATGTCCATTTATTAGCAGTCCCATACTCTGGTCTGTCAGTTACAGGTGTTGCCAGCTAATGCTGTTAAAACACGCACCTGTTATTCCCATTTTTCATGCTATGCCTTTTCACTAGTAATTCCAGTCCCCTTCTCAGGCCCTTGTGAAATGATACTCAAACAAAGCCACGAATGGTGCAGTTTAACATTGCTCCACAGCCTGTGTACAGCTGAATGCTCATGTAGGTTTATTTTCTCTTCTCATTACAGCAACTCTCCTTTTAGCAACCTTAGAGGGTTGCCTGTTCTTGCTCACTGCTAATCAAATGAAGAGCGTGCTTTCAGAAGAAATGAGCAGAAAATAAGAGTCAGCATACTCAGGTGTCTCCCAGTTTTCTGATGGCTTTGAGGAAATGGCCATGAGAAACTGGAAGGCCAGAGTTGGAAGGTGGAAGAAAGGGTAAAGAAATGGTATTGAGAAAAACTGTTGATTGTAGCCTTTTCCATGATTACATATGTAGGCACTGAAAAGAGTATAATTCCTGACAATACGCTATTGTAGTTATTTGCAAAAAAATCACAAACTGATCAACATCAGTTTTTCCGATAGTAAACACCTAAAAGACCTATTGCTGACCATTGAATAACCTGGGATCGCAGAACCTGAGTCCACTTAGTGGGGTTGTCACCCTGCCATTTTCTTCTAAGACCCCAAAAAGTGAGATAGAATCCTGAACAGATTAACTAAGGTCTTACCAGCTCATGATTTTTTTCTCCCCTTGGATTTAAAGGGTAGTTAGGGCTCTCCATTAGAGCAGGTTTTGAAAGCATAATCATAGAAAAATGCAGGTGGTAGTTAGCAACTACTAGTCTAATAATAGAGTGCATTTGTAATGATAATAACTCATTATCCATGTAAATATAGCTTAGCAATTTTCAAGTAAACATAAAGAAATCTGAAAAGAGAAGACTAACATAATACGTTCTATAAGAAAAAAGGACTATACAAAGTAACTTTTTTTCCCTAATCCTTGGCTGCGAACTGCAGGCTGTTCAGTGCCACAGCACATCTGTACATATGTAGACACTTTGGTGTAATCCATGACAAAAATCTTGCAAATGTGCTTGTTTTTTAAGGTTCTACCCTACCACTAGGATATGTTAACTAGTTAAAGTGAAGCCATTAATTTAGATTGTTTATAAAGAAGTTTATTGTTGGTGGCTTTTGTGGAACACATTAAGTATATAGATTTCAGAGGCATGACTTTTTTTTTTTTTAATAGCATGAAAGTCTCAAGTGGAAGAGAGCTTCTTAAATTAATATGATCTGGTTTATTGCCTTTAAAAAGTTTGTCTGGTCCAGTCAGTCTCTTGTCACTGTGGAAAAGTAGGATACATTACAGGTATATCAATTACAGGAGTATAAAGATAATATAAAAAGAGATTAAGATTCAATAAATCTAACAAATACAGAAATATGTTGCTGTCTGCCTGCTGTAATTTTTACAAACTAGGGAGTAAGGGGAAAGATTCTGGGGCTGTAATTTTGGTAAATCCACTAATTTTAGAAGTCTGCCAGTTGTGGCATCCACTTAAGACCGCTAAAACCTCAATGGAGAAAAGAAGCAGCAAAACCAGCGAGTACTTTAAATGTGAATGGGTGGCTTCTTTACTGTGACAAGAAATATTTGCAGTGCTCCTCTGTATCTTCCCAATTGCTTCACATTTTGCTAAATGTTTTTAAGATTTTCATAGGTCGCCTTGAAAGTTTTTAGGAACTTCTTCTGACTTAACTTTTGTCTTAAGGACCAAACCTTCATGGTGCTTATCCTCCTCAAATTCTGTTGAGACCAGGGATTGATTACTCTTAGGTTCTTGCAAGACTGGGCCATATGAGAGAACTTATTTGATTAGTTAAACCAGTGCTCTAGAAGCTGCTGAATTGTCTCCCATTTTGCTTTCTGTCAATGGCCAATTTCAGTATAGGACCACTCTTTACAAATTGGTAGGAGCACATTCAGAGCCTTGAAAGAAATTTTCTGGTTGCCATGAACTGCACATTTAATTTTAAAACAGTGTATCTAGCCAAATAGGTGACCGACTCTCAAAAGCATTTGTCCTTTTCCAGTAATGGCTTCTGGTTCAAAAATCTCAGTCATCTGCTTTCTGTTTCATGTATATTGATGTAATTTTTAATTTAGTCAACATTTTATGGGGCCATTATTATAAGGGGAAGTCTGGGTAATTAAAACTATCATGGCTTCATGACCATTACTGGTAAAACAAATCTGTTAACATGAATTTGTCTATTTTTTTTCCTTTTGTTTCCCTACTTCAGCTGCTTTAGAGATGCTGATGCTTTTCTTCTTCGACATCAATGTAGTAGTCTACTACTGCAGTTTGTTGATGTTAATAAGGGCTGGCTGCAAAAGTGTCACATACTTGCAATTAAAGTGGGCAGGGCCATCTGAAACCACAGACTGCTGCCTGCCTTTTCTGCTGCTTGTCCATTTCTCTGGAATATAGAAATTCTGAACTATTTCATCTTCCAAAATATTTTAGTTACAGCACAGAAGCAACTGTAATATGCTATGCTGTAATTAGAAGTTATTATTTCAATATTAATACAGAATAATGCAGCATGGAGCTTTGAGAAGTGATCTTTTTCATATTAAGCTGGCTAGCGATAGTCACCTTGGACTTCTGGGTTTGGAAAGAGTACTCTCTTTCACACTGACTGGTCACCTGTGGTCCTTTTTCTCTGTAGTGGCTGCTATGTGTTTTCACATAAAAGTGAAAAGAAAGTGTTCTCAACCATTCAAAAATGAGAATGCCTGATTATATGGGCATGTCTGGCGCACTGTCTTCTGCCTAAATATTCTGCATAATTTATGCTTCTATAGGGGAAACATTTCTGGACTACCCCTTTTCTTTAAAACTCTGTGAATTAAACTAGTACAGTTTTGCAACGCCTATATTGGTTAAATGATGGGCTTGTTGACATTTCTGCAGTTTTGCTGGCAGGACTATTCCTTAAAAGCAGATCAGAACAGAAAGTATTTTTTTCCTCTGCACCTATTGGAGCTTTGGAGACTTGATTTTTATGTTTCATATTCTGTAATCAACATTATACTCCTGGAGGAGGATTAGCCTGATTAGATTCTTGGGACACATCTGTGATCTGTCCAAAGAACAAGATGAGCTGGCTGTCAAAATGACTCACCAATCATGCTCATTCTGGACCCTCATGTCTGCCTGTAAAGGTCACTTCATCAGAAGTACCTATGCCCTCTGGAGTCTTCAAGCACTCACATTGTCTAGTTTCTGTTCGTATAATCCAGTTTCTGTGCATGGGCCTGAGCATGCTATACCCAGATAGACTCTATGAATGCTTTGAGCTGCAGGATAATACCTGAGAGGACAACATCTGGCAGTGTGGGATAATGCTGTGGGTGGATAATGGAACTCTCAATACTTGGTTTGGGGCCTCCTTTTTACCCCACATCATAAGCATAGGGTGGGTATTTTCACCTTAGCTCAGCAGCTAACAGAGCTACCTGGTTGTACCATACACAAGACAGGAAGGGTAGCAACTTGCCAGTGCTGATGAGAAAAAGGGCAGAGGGAATGAATTTTAGCTGTGACCATCCCTTTCACACAAAGCTGGTAGATGTTAACAAACCATCCAGAGTCAGGGAAAAGCAGAAACATGCTATAACACAGGTCATCTAACAGCTCAGCATATGCTGTGAGCTGTGATTTCACATGACAAATATTAATAGACGTGTTTCTGGGAACTATTTGGGATTGAATTAGAATTGAATAGTAGATTTTATCCTTCTTAAACAGAATGTCCTTTTTTAGCCCTTGAATGTTAATGCTTGAGTTTATCACTACGTCGGATGGAAGTTCCCCATTGGCTTCAGAGGAAGGGGATGGAAAAAATGATGCAGCAGGATGAAACCCCATTTTATGCACTTAAAACTTAAGAGTTTTAAGTTCAAGGCTTGTCTATGTTTGTACTCTACTGTGCAGAACCTAGTGACAGTAGTTTGCTAGGTGTACCTCTCTAGGCTTTTGATAGCGCACACATTTTCTCTCATTTTGTTCCTCAACAGAGAGTGTCTTCTGTGGATGTAGTGGATTTAATTATTTAAGTCTTGTTCATGTCCTGGTACTTTATAGACAGCTGTACCTCAAATCTCTGACAGTAACATGATCTGTATTAGGATTCTCAATAAAAGGAATATACAGACAACGTGGTCACTACTGTAACACCCCTTTATTTAAGCTGCAATTGCAATTCATAAAATCATTGCAAAATAATTTAAAAAATGGTTGCAAGATAAATACTATAGATACAGTCCCTAGAAACCACCTCTCACTTTAATTGAGAGCAGCTGCAATATTGCAGAAGCCCAGGGAATGTTGCAGTTCATATTCTCCCTCCCTGGCTCATTCTAGGGGAGCACAACACATTCTGACTAACATACATCCCAGCAAGTTTGTATGCAAATTATTTTTAAAATATAAACCAAAATTAATTTAAAACGTCCTTGCACTCAGAAATGGTGATTCATAGATGCTATTTTCCCACTTCCTTTGTTCATGAAACATCACCCATACTTTAGGTTGTGCTTTTAAGATTTCAAATTGAATAGGGCATCTGGGAACTAAAGGGAGCACTTGCTTTGCCAAAAATTCACAAGCACAAATAGCAATGAATTGGGAAATGTATATCTTTTATCTGGTTCATCTTCTAGTTCAAAGATTTTGTTTGGGCTAGTCTTTCATGTTACTTCTTTATCATTACTTCTGGAAAAAAAAGCATGAAGTCATACAGTGCTCCCAGAACTCATATCTCTATTGAAACAGGCATTAGAGCAAAGAAATAGTGAGAACCTGGTATTTTTCAGTCCCACTTGCATAACTGATGAGAGACTATAATATATCCTTAGCCTGAAAATACTCCTGTGTGCATTTTCGGAGACAGAAACCAGGTATTAAGGAACACAGAGACAAATAGCTTAATAGTCCAGGTGCATAACTTGCACTTCTAAGTCATTCTCTCACCCACGCCCATATAAACCATTTTATTCTCCTGAAAGCCAAGTCAAATGCACAACTCAATATAACCATTTTAACAGCATCAAATCTGCCTTTGTGTATCTCTCCTCTTGCTAGCTTTAAGGATTGCCTAAAGCGAATGCCATTCTCTGGGGGAACTATCAAGGTTTAGAAACCTTCAAAACAATTGCCAACCAAACACATTCAATTCCTGCTCAGTCAGCTGATTTGAGATAGATTTTATAGTGTAACTATTCTGAAGAGAAGATGCAGACAGCAAGATAGCATTTCCGAGCAGAACACTGCACATCATACAGAATAATGTTAAGAATTATGCTTACAGGTTAATCCTTGCTCTGTGTATTGCACTAGCCATTTGGAGTGTGGGCCACACTTACTTCATTTATTTAAAAAATACATTGCTCCTCCTCACAAAATTTTTATAAACCCTAGTAAATAATCTCTCCAGATGGTTCTGGGAGGCACATCACTAGCATTAATTAATTTTTATTTTCTGAGGAGAAAATGAGGCACAGCAGCTGTGTCTCTCACCCAAGATCTTTTAGATAATCTGAAAAAGTAAAAGCAAACGAATCCAGATCCCACTTACTTGAAGCTTCTCTGCTTTCCCCACTAATATTCTGTCTTGCTCTTTAATATTTCAGATTAGCATACAGTGTGTAGGGAAAGAGTTCATAATGAGATAGTCTTCCATGGAATTTTCCCAGGGTTCCACCTAGACATGGCATTTTCATTTTTATTTTTACAGAAGGACTCTCCCTTCCCCAGGCCTCACAAAAGTTCCTCTGATGGAGAGATGGGACAACTTGGGAGGTCTGTGTGAAGAACTACATTTTGCTGGATAGACTCCTGCTGTTAGCAAATTGCTCCAATGGGAGGACTAGCCAACTAATTCAGTCAACCTACTAAAATGGATCCCCTATTTTATCGAGGTAGATCCTCTCAGTTAATTCACCAGTAGGATTGAAAAAAAATGAGAGACAGAGCACATACTACATGGGGGGAGTAAACAAAAGCTAATCAGTAAGGTTTTGTTTGGTACCAACAAAGGTTGGTAATTACCTGTTTGCTGTTTGCTCTACCTCAGTTTTCATGCTTTCCGTATCTCTCCTCACCGATTCTGATTTTGATTCTGTAAACATAAACCAGTCAAAAATTTCCTCAGAGAGCAAAGAAAGAACTTCTTGCAGATTACTGCCGGTATTGTCAAAGAGAAAAAAAAAGTACATGCAAACCCCACAAAGTATTCTCAGGAGACCCTCATCGATGTTTGCATTTAACCTGAGCTCTGTGAAATATGAATCCAGTGCTCTTTACTGCTACCTGTACAAGTCAGAAACTGCCCAAGAAATTGGAAAACTTGGTCCTAAGTTACAGGCTTTGACTGGATGTTTCCTTCAGTCAGCTTTGGCAGACTATGAAAGTGTACTGGCTTTTGGAACAGCTAGTTCATCACAGGAAAACCATACTACAGGATTGTATTATTTCTGCTGCTGTCTTCGAAGACAGGTCTCCGGTTCTCTCTATTGAAGTTCATGAATATTCTCAGTTGGCTAATTTTGCTCCTGCTAGTTTCTGGCAGCAGTACTGTTACGTCAGTGAGTTTCTCACAGTGTTGGATAGCTTTTGAAAGCTGATCACATTTTTGAAAGAACAATGTGTAATTATAGCTGTGTGGCTTTTTTTTCCTTTATTGTAGCTTGTCAAAGCAACTGATAGGTGATCAAATCTGAACTCTGAGCTATAAAGATAAGAAAGCAGGGCATAGATGGGTAATTCGTTGGAATGTCTGTCAGATGGGAGATCCAGCTAAGGCAAATTACAAGATAGGAACTGTTTATTGTGTGTCTTTTTACAGGCTGTATGCAGTAGTGAACAATGCAAGGAAGACAAATATGATGCTTACTCTCCCAGTGTAACTGAAGGTCACTCAACTGTGAATGTGTTTTGCAATATGACTTAACGTGGTAAACAGCTAGGTAAAGGAACTGACCGCTGCAAGCAAGACCACTGACCATGAACTTAGCAAGCACAAAGAAAGCAACTAGGTTGTTACAACCATATATATTCGGTTTAAAACAGTGAACAAAGAATGAGAGCTGTAGAAATACAAACCCTAAATTTGTGAAGCTGAACGTATTCTATTGGAAGTTATCAGTGGTTGACCTAAACAGTTAGGCACAGGGAGCATTAAATGCCAATAAAATGACACCAAGCTTCCTTCTGTTTGGATTTGGGATCCTTCATCAATCGATGACCTTCTGGGAGATGGGATTGTATTCCACATCAATATGCATGCTCCTTAGTAACTTCCTGCTAATTTAAAGCCGTGGTATGGCAGTTCTTGTCAGTGTTTCCAGCAACATCATTGAACAATGGCAGCCAAGATGCTAGCTATCCAGGGCTGGAATGGGATAGGAGAAACTAGTCAATGTTTCATCTCAACAGCAAAATAAGAAAGAAGGAAAAAAACTGTTGTAATTCACAGACTCTTTGTCACAACTCTGTGGGAAACCCATATCCTTGCATCTTTAAGTCATGGAGACACTTTAATTGTGTTGTTTTTTGTTGTCATGCTGTATTAACTGATCATTGTTTTAACTGTATAAAGTCTGCTAGGTTTCAAATAAGCTGTAAAATCATACCATGATATATATGTATATGACAAACAGATATTGCATAGTATTGCTTCAATTAGTCTTCATGGTTTTTTGAGTCACTCTCTGAAGCCAGTAAGTCCCAGTCTTTTAAATCTATCAGAAGAGACACTGACATCTGTTCTTATCCAATTTTTGTGTGTGTAGCAGTGTCCTTTCCCAGTTTGGTTTCTCACATTAAAGACTCACTCTGTTGTGTAGGAAAACACCATTATCTCCTTGTTTACCATGCACTGATGCTTATTACAAGACAAAAACATTCTGCTATTCTAGAGGTGAGTTACTATATTATATTTTATTGAGGAGAAAGATTGATGCAGACTGAGCATTGCATAATGCAATATTATTTTAAAATATACAACAGTAGGACCTTTGGATCAAAAGATTGATACTAACTTGCATCATACCAGCTAAGCCTTTAGCTCCTATTTGGATAAAAGAATAGGATTTATATAAAGGTATGTCATTGGCTCGTAACTCAGAAGAAAAATCCCCATTACAGGCCTGTGTAATTTCAGACCTTGCATGGAAAACCCCAAACCAAATAAAATTAAATGTCTGCCTGTTTGTATCTCAGGTTCCTTGGGTAGACAAAGGAATGCAACCAGACTCCTGGGATACCTACAGCTTGCAGACATGGGCAGCTAAGCCAGCACACCTTTGTAAATGCAAGCTGAATGACCTAGATCCTTTCAAGTATGCAGTCACCCTTCTGCCAAGCAAGACCTGAAGAATTTAGGCTAGTGGTTTGATGTTCAAAATGGTTCACAGATGCAGAAGGTCAGAGCCAGTGAGGACTTAGGAGCCTAAAAGTTAATTCTTGCAACACCAGTCTTCTAACATCTGCTCCTCGGTGCTCTGTGCTAGATGCATAAGCTCCCTCTGCAGTAGGGGAAGAGCTGGCTTTCAATAACAGCTGACAAGCTGAGCTGCCCTAGAAGCTTGGAATTGGCCAGTTGAGAAATTTTAAGGGCATAGGTAATACTGTACACCTACTCCCCAGTGGATCTCATAAAGCGTGTAGGAACTGTTTCCATTCACTCTGCATCTGCAGCCTAGCACTTCTTGAAGGAGATTATCAGCGTCCTTTCTGTCAGGACTCAGCGCAGCTCATTTCTCTTCTGAAACGAGGCTCCAGTTCTGGTAGCCTTGCCATCTTGCCTTTGATATTTGAGCACACACCTCCGACACAGAAGACCTGGGTCAATCCTCAGCTCTGCTCGTGGGGTTTCACACCCAAGAGAATTGCTTCCCAGCAGGGCTATCCAACTGCTAGATTAAAAGGTACTGGAATGAGGGAGAAGATGGGCTCGCTCTATTCTTTCTGTAAGGGTTCTGCCATTGCAAAATGTAAATAAGAGCCTAAGGCCAAACATGACTTTGTTCTAGTGGATAAGAAAGTTCTACTTGCTGTTTTCAGTATAGGTGCTGTGGTTTAAGTGAGGACTACTTAACATTAACTTCGAAATATGAATGATCTTGACAGACAGGATGACAACTCAGGATTTCTCTTTGTGCTTCTTTTAAAAGATTTACTTCATTTCTAGCCCTGTAAAAGGACAACCCTGCATATCTGAAAAAGCAGAAGTTTCTGGCTTTCCCGTGGCACAGAGAGAGGTGTCTTATTTTTTTTCAGTTAGATGCAGCTGAGCAGAACTTTCCACAGCCACACGTCTGTATGGACAATCAGTTTTCACTTGCATTGTGTCCATGGTATTTTCAAACCTAGGCTAATATGGAACACTGGAATGAGTGAGGCTCCTCAGCACACCAAGTCCATGGCTCTGTGGCAGGCTGCAGGATACCTATGGAACTGAAAAGTGCCTAGATCTGAAAGTAGATCAAATGTCAACCTTATCCATATGTGCGAACTTGAACTGGTGTGTGTATACCCACATGTACCAAATATTAATCAGCAAAATTAGACAAAGTTCAAGGAGAGATAATTGAACGATAGGATTGTCATCTGACTTTCCATCTGCTGTGATATTCATTCATGTCAGTGAATTGTCTTTTCAGTTCATACGTCTGTCTCTAATTGTCCTAGTATGAATCCAAATGGTCTAGAAAGAAATTAAGAGTGCAAGGAGCCTATGGTTATCACCGTTATGTCCCATCAGAATGCAGACCTAGTTTCTCTTGCAAACAAAATTTAAATAACCATGTCCTCTGAGACCAGGCATAAATATCTTCATAAGGGACTTCTACAAGACCATTCTATTTGGTATTTCATGCAAAGACATAGAAACACTTACCTCAGAGTTCATATTTCTCAGACTAATACTCTCTTTTGGTTTCACAGTGCTTGTCAGATACTAAATAATAGACATTATAATCAGAAGGACAGCACTGCTCTTCTATTGGGCACAAATCTGAGGCAAATCCATTGGTGTCAGAAGTTTTATCCTAGATTTGGGTTTGTGTACATGGGAACAGAATCTGTACCATACATCTTATTTTTCTTTTGATATAATCCAGTGTATCAAAAAATAAGAAAGCCATATCAAGCCCCAAATCAAATTTTTAAAGATATCAGCTTTCTTTTACAATCTGGGTGGCCTTCACCGTGTCTGGGAAAACGTGAACCCAGTGGCCTTGGTAACGCATCACCTGCTTTTTCCAGACTGCTGTAATCAATTTGTCTTTATCCACCACATTACCAAAAGACACTATTAAAATTCATATCTGTGTGTTCTCCCCAGAGGGTAAACCATTAGAGATCTCCAAGGTTTTGGAGGTTTTTGTGGAGATGCAGAAGGCTTTAATTATGTTTAAAATAAGATCAAATTTCTTCCCTACAGTAATTTCAGATACTTCTACCAGATTCCTGTAGGGCTATTTTGCACTCTGAAAACTTGATCAATTATCAACCTCACAAATTACATCTTTTGTTTACATTTTGCTAGAACACCAAAGACTGTTGCTTTAAAACAGCATTCCCAGGCTTAAATAATGATGTTTCAGTTTTTTGGTTAAAGACTTATGAAGATCTCTCCTGTAGACCCTGTAATGGTTTGGGCCTGAAGGATCTTAGAGTCGCATTTAGGATTATTTTTAAGATACTCAGTATTCTCTAAGGGATGAATCCTGAGGTTTTGCCTCAGGCAAAGCTGTTAAAATAAATGGAGTTCTACCGAAGGAATGGAAGAATCAAGTTAAAACTTTAAATTTTGGCCCCAAGATATTAACATCTTCTAAACTGTCAGGAGAGATGCAGTATTTTTTTATCTACGAATTTGATTCACTGTTTTGCTAAAACCCTTGGCATTATTAGTGAAGGAAGGAGACTTGGTTCCTCTTGCAGATGCTTCTTTCTGCAAAGCAGAGAAGACAAACATCCAAATGAACATGTCTTCAGGCTACCATTCCCCTGCTTGAATTTGAGGCATCTTCTTTTAAAAGAGTATCTCAGGAACATGAGCAGCGTTCTAGAAATAACTAAAAATGCAAAACTGATCGGAAAGGGAGAACATGTGTTAATAATAATTCCACAATGAGACCTGTCATGAAGAATATGCTGGACTTCCAGAGCAGAGCTGCCAGTAACTCTGCACCTGTGCCTGTCTACCCATTTACTATTTTGTACTTGTCCATCATGTCCCAAAGTATTGTTCTGTGTAAATCCATGAGAACGCTGGATTGTTGTTTTCAAAAGGCAATTCTTTGTTTTCAAACACTGTAAAATTTCTTAGAGGAAATTAGCACGTAAATGTGGTTTGTCTTCTCTTAATATTCCATTTTAATAACTCCCTATATCTCCCTTTTATTACTTTTCTCAACATCATATTTCTTATATCTAATAAGTGTTTCTTCAGTGTGTATTATTCTACTGTTTTCAGTGTGAAAAAAAATGTACTTTCTGTAACTGGAGTTCCTACCCATAAACACTGATCACTTGAATCCCATTTTGCTTCATTCATACTGTTTCCCACACTCTCCTGCTCTGTTTACTACTGGGTTCTACTTCTATCCACCCACCCTCTACAGTCTTAAATGACAGCTAAAGTGGGAGCAACCATACACACTGTTCTGTGAGCATCTGATGAAGCCTGAACACGCTCCCTGTTGGGTGTTGGTTATCCTCTGGTCTGCCTTTTCCCTTTTGCTGGGAACAGTCCCACATTTGACTTTCCCTACCAGATAAAAAGAGAAGTTTTGCAGCAAGTTTGGAAGGTGTTCTGAATGACCAGTCAGTCATCTATACTGATTAGATAAAGGGCTAGTCTCAAATTTAACATATTACACCTGAATTCTGACCAGCTTTCCTTCTGTTGGAGTAGTCATGTAGATCCCCCTTAGCTACTTGTAGGAGCCTAATTATTTTTGAGACTTTGTTCTTTCAAGTATGGTTGAAATTAGTGGATTGTTTCTTTAGAAGGACAGGCTTAATATGATTGCTGGTGGAGTGCCATCCATTTTGCAGGATGTACTAGGGATTTCTTTTAAAAGCATACAATTCTGAGAAGCTTGTTCTTCCCACAGAAGAAAATCAATTTTCAAATCATGACAGCAGAATCAAATTGTCTTTCCCAAATATTCCTGTATTCTGCTGTCTTCCCCACACTATCTCTGTATTAAGATTCCCAAGTCCCTGCAAGATTAGTAGAGCCTTGCAGCTTGCCCTAAATGTTAATGTAATGTGACACAAATAGCACTTACCTTCAAAACTAGGATGGTTTCAGTTGATTTCCCTGATGACTGCAGCAGTGGCAGAATCTTGCAAAAACAGTCTGGTGGTCAGTTTTGTATCAAAATTGAGACTAATTTCAACTCCTTATTCCTAGTCTCATTAGTTTCCCTCTTGATTCTACTTTTCAAATCTAGGCAGCCCTATACAGCAAAACAAAATTCAAAGTGCCAATATATGCAGCCTGCTGATGAGACTCTGAAAAGAACTGGAGTATTCTGCATTCTGTCCATCAAAGTACTTAATCTCCTTCTTAAATTTAGGCATGTGAGTAACTCCACTGAAAAGAACACAATTACCTACTCAGCTGGGTCCTGGCCAAAGTACTGAGCCTATGAAGTATTGAATTCTCAGTGAAAATAAGCTGTCTTGGTTGGAGTGAGAGAGACTTTTGGAAATAGGAGAGTATTATATTTCATGCAGCTCTGTTATTCCATTATTTAATTATGCCAATTAATGCATGAATGTTCCATCAATTTTAAATTTTTTTTTTACTTCACACAAAGTACATGCATTTAGGAAAGTGTTCAATCTGTCGAACAGTATAATGTCAGATAATTATATTCTGTTTTAAAGGACATACACCCTTGCAATAAACCAACATTCAAACATCTGACATCTAGATTTTTGGGATTTCTTTACAATTTACACTCCAAGAATCCTACTCAATTCAATGGAAGCATCTGTACTGATGTTACTGCACAAATATTACCTTATACATTGTCAGAAATCAGAAAACAGTTACTACTTGTCCAATTCTAATATGGATGTAGTACCTATTCTAACCTTTATTAACTATAAGATACCCTTTTATAAAATAATTCTATATGAAATTGTGACTTCTATGCTTCTATTTAAAACGTTAATTACTAGACTTACAGAAGTTTAAACATTTGG
Source organism: Eulacestoma nigropectus (assembly GCA_013397775.1). Taxonomy (NCBI): domain Eukaryota; kingdom Metazoa; phylum Chordata; class Aves; order Passeriformes; genus Eulacestoma; species Eulacestoma nigropectus. The sequence goes on along the minus strand of VZTE01005137.1, from coordinate 836,225 downwards.
CTGTGAGAATGAAGAAAAGCTGTAACTTTCTGTTTCTTAAACTCAAGAGTTCATACTTTTGTAGAGCTATTTATCTTTACAGACTATACATATAGATACTAAAGACTGTGTATGTTGCATATATTTTAGCAGTTCTTGTTTGGAGTGGCTTGCTTTTGGCTATTCTGTACTGAAAGTGGACCAAAATCAAGTAAATATACCCTTGGAAGTAAATATATCCATGGAAGGTGAAAACATCTTCCCACATTAAAACATTTATCTTTTTCCATAAATATGGAATATTGTCCTTCAATGGGTAGGATAAACAATACTCTGCCTCAACTATGTTAAATTTCTGGTGTCAATTTTAACCTATCAGATAATGTAGAATTTTATTCTACAAGTGAGCTGAGAATCTCTAAGGCATTAGTTGTTATACATATTCAGAACTGCCACTGGACTTCTGTATATTAAACTGCTATATGGAAAAGCTATTTTGGATAATATTAAGAGGATTCTATTGTGTTAATACATGGGTTTTTCCTTCCACCGGTATTTAAAGTAGTTAGGTAGCTAGACCCATGGTACTAAGTACTACTTCAAAAGTGCAAGCAAAAAGAGCTTGAAAAATATCGTCAATAAATCCCAAACACAATTTTCTGCATTATGCTTGATATGCCCTTCTCAGCACCCCTGACCACAGATGTAATCCCTTCCCTCTTCTGTTCCCTACTCCTTTTTCTCTCTCCCTCAATATAATCTCACTCACGTGTGTGTGGTTGGCCCAGCTCCCTCCAATAACCCTAATAATCAAATGGACAAGAGGCTATATATGCTGTGATTCCATTCTATGTGTATATTTACTGCCTTACCCGCACACTCAAAGGGGTGATGACAGACAAAATCGGAAGAGGACAGCTGAGTTCCCACTGCTGCATTTCTACCAGTGAGGACATCTTCATCTTTTGCTGGTAAGCTCAGATAGTATTTTAATATTTCTTTTTCTGTTGGAGTGATTTGGTATCTTAAGTGACCCTAAGATAGTGAACTAAGCTAAAAACCTGAGGACAGAGGTCTCCATGGTAGAGAAAGTTGCTGTTATGGAAATTGTTTAAGTGCATGCCCCTTTCTAACACCTGATGACTTGGATTCAGTTTTTGCCAGTTACCTTTTATACAGCTCTGGCTTGCAGTGTGGTATTGAGGAATGTGGGCAACTGGTGTTTATATTTCATCAGGAGAAGTATACAGATGGATAGACTTCATGAATTGCTAGCATTTCACTCTTACACTAGGTCTTGCAGATTGATTGATCAGTCAAAGACTAAACTTTGAAAGACTTCTCAGGTAAGCACTCAAGGTGCTACTGTGCTTTGTAGTTCCCTGGATTTGGTCTGAAGGGATGGTCCTGGCTCATTTTGGAGCATTCAGATTTGCTACTTCACCTTTTTAGAAATCAGTCAGGACTGCCAGGTGATCCATACTATGAAACACTATAGAAAAGTTTGAGAGGGCTGATATTAAAGGTTAAATTTATTTGCCAGTGTTCTGAGTAACATTATCCAGAGCATCACAATATCAAGTGTTCATTACCCAGATATGTATCTTAGATATGTATATAAATGTGTCCTACCCCAACACAAAGTTAATATATATGACAACTAGAAAACTGTGATAGCAAATGATTTGGATAAACAGCTTACAAAGAAACGCTGACTAGTAGGTGGTGTTTTTCTTCATCAAAGTTTTTGCATGGGAGAAACTATATTTATTTTTCCTCACTGGCCAAATAAAGTGCTCAGGATCTGCTGGAAATAATTTACATGCTTAGAGAGGGACTTCATTCCATGCAGATCCTGGACAAGATGATTTTCTGTGAAAGACTTCTTCAAAGCCAGCCCTGGAGCTAGTCCAGGAGGGCAGTCTGTTGAGGAAAACACACCTGAAGAAGAGAGAATTATGAAGCATATAACTAGTGCACCATCTCTTGCCCTTTCTGCCTGTACATTGGAGTCAGTACTGAATCAAAGGAAAAAAAATCATAAGGAATGTAAATAACTGCTTTTGCTTTGGGAAGTTCTGGAGGTTTTAATGCCATTTGCTGCTGAAAGCAGAGGAAGGAACGATGCTCTAAGGACAGACTACAAAGTTTGGCCTAATAAATGTGAATGGATATACAGGGCTTGATTGTTCTTTCACACCAATGAAACTCCATGGACTGAAATTAGGCACACTAATTACACAATATACTTCTGTAAATGATTTGTAACTCTGAAGTAAATGAACTGTAATATAACCTACGGCACAATGTGCATGTGCAGCCTGGCCCCTCAGGCATGTGTTAATAGTAACACAGCTTGTCATCATGTGTTTTTAAATTTTTAAATCTAAATAAAATGTAACACTGCATGTGATATGTACTTTAAATGGCAGATGTGTAATAAACATCTCTATTTATGACAGACTTAAGCAGCAAAACATAATGAGGTGTGGTTCTGGTACAAATTTTGCTTCAGGTTCACTTTGTACTTTTAACCACTTTCATTAATTACATAGCTAAGATCATGCCTTGGAGAGTTTTAATTTTCTTGTGCTTATATAATGGTCTCTTACTGATATCATTATTCAAAAAATAAATAAAAGACTAGGAATGTTTTCTGACAGAGCTTTTAAGTATAAAGATTTGTTAAACATCTTTTTACCAATTCTGAGCTACAACTGAAAACATCTGAAGATGTTTCTTTGCCTTAGGTAACCATGCAACTTTTCCCCAGTGTTTGCACTACCCTCTCTGATATATATGGGTTTTGAATGACTGCCATTACCCTAGTTTCCGTAGACCAGAAATGTCTTAATCTTCATAATGGCCCTGGAAGACAGGGAATACTCACATCTGTGTTTTCCTGATAGGGCACAGATTTTCATTCTTGCTCGGCTAAGTGGGAGGTAGGTATCCAAACACTTCCAAGTTGTGTGCATGTGGTTTGCCCTAGGTCAGACAAGAATGAACAGGAATTGTCTCCATTTCCTGAGCTCCCAACTGATGCTATAAGCCCTGGACCTTCCTTTGCACTCTGTACATGCACATAGGGAAAATGGACAAAAAGTAACCCAATTATCACAGAAATACAACAGGTTTGAAACATGATAACCGTACACTGTAGGAAACAGGTTCTCATCCTATGGAGTGCCAGCTTTTGTGGCAGGTGGGACACTTTATCAGGCCCAGAGCCTGTTCCCATAGCCTTATTCCCTTGGTACAGCTCTGGAGCATGTAAGGAACAGGCGGTGTGTCAGACGAAGTGTTCTGGCAGCAGCCACAGCTCCCACCCGGCCCAGCCTTTGCTGATGGCTGCTTGGCTGCTGTCCCATCACACGAGGGTTTCACGTCTGCCATGTGACAGGCAAATGACCCCTGGGCAAAATGGCGGCTGGGAGCAGCTGCCGGTGCTGGAAGTGCCCGTCTGGGGTGCAGCCGGCTCTCCTCCTCGTTCCTGAGCCACGCAGGGGAGCTAAGGCAGCGAGGCACAGGCTGAGGGACTCTGCTGCTGCGGCTGCAGCTGCAGCGTGCTCCTTGCAGTCCTGTTTGCTGGGGCAGCTCAGAAGCAGGGAGCGACTTAACTGCGCCGGTGTGCAGGGAAGCCAGTGCGGCCGGGGAGCCTGGGCATGGAGCGCTGCGCTGTCCTGATCCCGCTGCAGCCAGTGATGCAGCACGCCTGGCTGGAAACCACAGGCACCTCGGGGTTTGTGCAAAGTTTTGGTTAGAAAGCCTACATGTAGTGACTAGCGTACACGGCACCTCTAGAAGGGGATGGGTGTCACACAGATAGCAAAGTCAAATCTTCAGCTGCTTCTCTGTTGTCACTCCACTGGCCAGTCCTTGTCTCTCTATTCCATACGTGTTTCTTTTCCCTCCTCTAGGCTTCATTTTGTTGACGAATTTGTTTTCTTCTAGCTATATTAGAGTGGTTTTAATGCTTCAGCAGGCAACACAAGATCTTAAGGGTCTTAGTTTTAATGCACATTCACAAAATACCCATTCATTTAAGTGAGAATGCTGAATTTACCACCTTTTGGAATATGTACTAAGAATTTACTGTAGTGTAAATAATGTACTCCATACTTTGTGAAAGTAAGTATAGTGGAAAATTATATTTAGCCTCTAATTTCTAAACTAAAACAGCAATATTCTTCTCTGGTGTAATATTTTTTCCAGTCATGTGATGAAGAGAAGCATTTTTTTCAGCTGAGCTCACTTAAAGTTCAAAAGATAAATATATCACAATGACAAATTGCAAAATGCTATTCATACATTTAGGTAAAAATGGTTCCCTCATTTATTTGTATTTCACATAAACGGTATTACTGTTATTTCCAAAGAAAATACAGTACAAAATAATACTGATTAAAAATACAACTATTGTTAATGGACCAAAGCAGAAATTTATCTTAGCTTGTGAGGGGGAAAAAAAAGATAGAAACTAAGTTTACTGTCTTTGGGTGAAATTCATTCCAGCAGAAAATGATATACACTCAGCCCTCTAACTGCCTAATCTCCAGCCCAGGGCCCTACAAGGGTGGGACATAAGCGGAGTAGCTAGTGCAGGGTTTTTTGCATCTGTTCTATTCTGTTCTGGGTGGTTGAGAACTTCTCCACATGGGAAGGAGGTCTGAATTTACAGCTCTGACAGGCTGTCTTAAGACTTGTCCACAATGAGAAGTTGAAAGAAATTTGAGAGCAAATTTGCCACACTCTTGTGACTCCATGCATGCATCTCTGAGGATGCCCAGCCTGCTATAAGCGTGAACTGGTTTATCTGATGGGCTGTGAGGTAGGGCACACTTGCTGGGCAGAAAATCAGTCCATGTCTGTCTGTTTGCCATTTAAATGCATCCTCTACATGTGGAGTAACAGGCAAGAGTAAAAGGCACCCACTGCAACAGGGCTACTGATGTCATTTTTTCCTGGGAGTAGAGGACATTTCTTAGTTGCATCCTCACAAGCTCTAGCCATACATTAGGACACTGTGAGTTTTTTGTTTGTCTTGGTTAAAGTTTATGATTTGTCAAATGAAGCATCAAATTCTTCTCTTCCCTTAGATCACTTATTTATCCTACATATGCACATTCTCTGTACGGTCTTCAGCAGGTAATGAGTTTTTGGTATAAAAAGTAAGAACTTTGAGATGCTGCCTTAGTTTTGTCTTCATGCAGCTTACCATTGACTGACACGTATGACTCAGGTCAAAGCATCTACATTTAGAATACAAGTAAAAATGAGTAAATGTGACAACAGTAAATCTGATCTGTAAAATTATATAGCAACAAGTTGAACAAGCGATATATTGGTAGAATAGATATGGTAGAGTAACATGTTGGGATCAGAAATATTACTTATCACACGTGGAAGATAATGAACTGGAGGTCTATAATTTCAGTGCTCACTATTTTTATCAATTTTATGTTATCAGTTCAGAAATCCCTTATGGAATTGGTATACCCTGATTCCTCTTTCCAAACAATTCTGTGCACCCTGTCTTGCTTCCAACACATATGCATGTTCTCTCTTTCTCACACACAGACAAAGGATTCTGTAACAACAGGACCATTATAGAGAATGATCTAAAACATGTGGACTGCAGCCAATATTTAGATATGGTATAGTAAATTCTGGAAGGTATAAAAAGGAAATAACTGAACTCATTGCAGAGAAAAATGAGCCAGTCTTAAGTAGTTTTAATCACTGAGTTTCATATAAAACCATATGCAAGATACTGAGCCTAATATTGAAGGGAAAAGGAAAAGGGGTAAGGGAGAAGTCCAGTTCCCCTGGGATTTGGGATGGGAGTTGTTTAGCATTTTTGTAAGAACCCTTCAGGAGATTAATGAAAACTGTTTAAGCAAACATATAAACATGTTTACCAAGTTGTATGACAACTGTGATCATGCATCCCCACAGCTCAATCTGAGCTAAAAGAGTAGTCAGTATGAAGCTACTCCTTCCTTCCACAGACAGCTGTCACACCTGCTTTGCAGGCAACTCAGTTACTGTGCCCACTCCCTTTGTCCAAAAGGATCTCTGGGAACGAGAAACAGCCACCACAGCAGTATCAGGAATGAAGGAAGAGTGAACCACTTCCTTTCCCCTTTCTCAAAATACTCAGCCATATCCAAGTTTCTGCCAAATCAGTTTTGCTCAACATCCCAACACCCTGATCTAAGCTCTAGCGCTCACCGCTACAGCTGAGAGGCTGTGGATTTTATCTCTGTGTCTGCCCCTTTGCCATTTCCCTGGGTGGGTATGTTGAGCCTCTGTAGATATTCACAGGCATATGCAGTCGCCCAGAATTCTGCAAATAGCTGTGTTCTGTATTTGCATAAAATGCCATGCATGAACTGAAACCTGCTTGTCATTAATCAGGGGCTTTAGTGAGCTAGAGTTTTTCACTGAGATTTTTTGCTGAGCCTAGGCTTCAACATTTTCACACTTGCAAACTGCAGTTAAAAAAACCTGACTGCCAGCATCTGTCTGATAAATAGTGGTTCAAAAGTGTAACAAATGCCAAACAACACCTCCTTGTTTTAGTTAGTGTTGGACATGGATGTAGGAAAAGGATAGAGAGGGGCTTTTTAGAAGTATTAGTCTTACTCAGCAGAGGGTGAAATACCCATTTCACCAGCCTGTTTCATAACTGCTTCCTAAAGCACATGGAAACAAGTGGGACTGATTCTGCCAACTCTGCTCATTCAAAATAGAACTTTACTCCCTCAGAAATCAGTTTGAGTCTTCATGGTGCTGCTCTGCATAAATAAGGCTTTACTTGTTAACAGTAAAAAAAGCAAAATTGCTAGTGAACCAGAAACTCCAGCCATAAATTAAAAAACTAGATCTGCATAAAGAAATTAAAACAAAAAACAAACTACAGTTTCCACATGTGAAAGGACAAATTTTGAATTATTGAATGTATGAATCAATGAAAAGACACTAACAGAAAATTGGCTCTTTCAACACACATCTTCAAGTCCAGAGCTAGTAAGAACTAATGAGCAGAGGCAATTCTATGGGGCTGACAGGAACACCAGTTGGCTTAGATGAAGTACTGAGTATTTCATACAGAAATGCAAAAAGTACCTTCTGGACTGAAAGAAACCCCATTACGAATGGCGACAGCCTGGGTGCATAGCTGTTGAGGTACAGCGGAAGTGTGTTTTGGCCCATTAGGTGGCTGTGTTGCATTTTGAAGCAGTTTTTAGGTTGGGGAATTGTTACCAAATAATCCCACATGGACTGATTCCACTGCAGCTGCACCAGAGTTAGCAACAATGGGAACCTCAGTATAGACAGCTTTCAGTTCCAGCAGCCGTTTTCAGCACTGTATCAGTTAACCCTGCTCTGAGGAGGGTTAATTGACACAGTGCTGCAAATGGCCGACTAGATGAAAACTCATACATTATGCCTCCCAACATCTCTAACAATTCTGCAGCTGCATTCATATTGGTAATGGTGGGAATTTGGAGGAGGGAAGGAATTCCCCAGTGCAGACAAGGCCTGAGAGTGAGCCTTAATGTTCTTTTCTGGGTCTTTTTTCTGAGTAACAGTCATGCTTCCCTAAAGCATTCTCAGAGCTATCTCCAGGTTGCTGATTACGAAGCAACAGCCACTGTTGGTCCCACCAGCTGGATGAAAAGAGTGGAAGAATGGTGATACACCCTGGCCCATCTCATAGGTGCACTCAAGGTTCCTGTGTCTGCTCCTCTCCTCTCTCTTGTGTCCCCAGAGGCAGCACATTCTAAAAAAATCAGGGAAAACAAAAATTAACTTTTCCCACAAATATAATGTTTGCAGAATGTACTTCTCCTGCACTGACTGGTTCTCTAGAAGCAGAGTATCAGGATTCCCAGGTCCCTGAGTACCCACTGTAGCCTTTAACTACGTAAGTATCTTTGGCTTCTTTTGCTGGCCCCAAAAGTGAAATACCCACTCAAAATATAACCCTCATGGCAGCCTCTAGTCCTGGTAAGCCAAGGCTGTTCCTCTAAGGAGTCTTCTGGGGCAGTGCAGAGCTGTAAGCTTCTTGTGGAAACAGTAAAAAAAATTCTTCTGAATTTTACCATCTGCTCTTCCATTCCTGGCAAGAGATCTCTTTCAGAGCTAAAACATTGCTGCTTCCCCTGAGCTAAGGCCTTAAACTTACTATCACTGCCCCTTTTGAGTAGTTTGCACTCCATGAGAATGAGGGTAGAGGAAACAGAACCCCCTTGAGCAAAACAGAGGGGTGCCCTGAATCTGCCCTCCTATATACACGGTGAGCGGGCATTATAAATTTGGTGACACACTTCCTATCACACAGTTGGCATCACAGACCTTCAGCTGCAACTTGTAAAAAATAAAAAAGTTCTCTCCTCATGTAAAGCACTACCAGCTGAGACCATCTGAGCCCACAGACTTCCACTGGTGGGAGTTAGTTATACTTATGTATGGGTTATGTTCGGTTGCTATCTATAGGTGACATCTCCACGTGACCATACACAGCATGGTTTCTTCTGCATCCATGCACTTTTGAGAAAAGAAACAGATGAAGAAGTGAGCAAGGAAAGCTATTTATTGCTGCTATTTATAATCTTCAAGGCCTATTTAACCTGTAATTTTCTGTCTTTCTAAAAGATACTTCCCTGCAACCTTGGTTTTTTGTTCTGATGCAAAATATTACTGCTGCTATTAGAATGCACAATTTAAAAAACCTTTTCTGGGAAGAGAGGCAAATTAACCCTCTACAAGCCATCACACTGATTACAGTAAAATGGCCTCTTTATAAGTGTTCTGGGTTTGGTAGCAAAATCTGCACATTATTTTTCATTGTCTTCTTCTTAATCTTCTAGGAAGTTCCTCTAATTTCACTGGAAATGTCCTGAGTTTAAGACTCATGGAGAGTAGAAACCAGGCCAGATTTTATGTCTACAAATTTCCTACCCTATTATGAATGGTTCCAGAAAACAAAACAAATAAAAGGACTGGTAATTAATATTTCTGTTGATAGACCAAAGCTTAAATCTCAGACCAAAGCTGGTGTAAGGTAGGCCACGTCTACTCCAGTAACTTTGCAGTAGTCCTTTCAATTAATTACACAGTTGTATTCACTGGTGTTTGAACTGAATATTGTGCAAATACAGCTATACTGTCAGAGGATGGGTTGGAACAGTAGAAGGAACAGCTACCACATCTCTTTTGGGAAGGAACCTGGAACAAAACCAAGAGCTGTTTCTGGCTCCTCAGCTTCCATCAACCACTTGAGGAAGTGAGGCTTTCTGGGTTCTGGATATCATCTTGCTTACCTATGTTAAAGTAGTCTGCATATAAATGACATAAGAACAAGTTTTTTGATTAGTCTAGACAGCTTTGTATCCACAGAGTTGCCATAAGGAATATCACATTTTTTTTATTATCTAAGGAGTTTTGGTTAAGGAGGGAATCAGGATAGTTACAAATAAATGAAACACCCATAGTTGTTTAGATCCTGGATACTGATTCTTATGATGGTGAATCTGTAGTCAGATTGTAGAAAGACCCAAACTCTGTTGTGCTGTGCACAGTGCAAGCGTCAAGGCTTTTCTTGACCAGAACAGGTTTCAAACAGTGAGTTTAAGAATACTGATCTCATGTGAAAATTATTTGCTTATGGCTGTATGTAAAAAGTCTTTGAACTATAGTATTTTTACTGGAACTGCTCAAGGGAAGACTAGTGGAACAATTAATAGCCCATACAGGATGATTCTGTAGAGACATATGTTTTGGAGCAACAGGCTTTTTACCAGTTGCATGTAACACTTTCTTCCAGAGAAATGGATACATGAAAATGCTTTAAAGAGATCATGGACGTTATAAAAGTTATGTGCTGCTGCACTTTAAGCTATAGACTTCACAACCTCCACTTGGAATCTCGATTGCATACCGCAGCTTATTTTTTTGATGTATAGAATAGATGGAGGGCCCTATGGATTTCTTCATGGTGTGATGGGAACTGAATATTTTACAAAATGCAGTAGGACTACATGGCTTTTCTGATAGCTCTTAGATTTAACAGGTGGACTGTGTCTATCTTCCATAGCTGGTTGCTTTTGGGGATAGGAGCGAAGCAGGCTTTGGGAGTCTTGTGATTTGATTAAGAACACTTTGGCAATATTTTCAGCCTTAAGAAGTGTTCTAGGATTACTTTTTCTTTAGCCCATCTGTCTGCAGTGTACTTTTTCTATTCCACAGAATATAACTCAGCTGTCTCCTCAGCACAGTCCTTGCTGGTCACTGACTGCATATGTTTGATTGTAGTAACTTTTTGCCTGTTTCGTTATTTATCAATGATGATTTATCAATCATAAGAATTTATAAGGTGTCAAGACAACTGGCTGTATTTCGATAGCTAGCACAAGGAGTGTTGCAGCAGTATCTCTGCCCTCTTCAGTATTACATGTGATAATGCAACTTTTCCTTCTGAGCGCTCTCCTGCGCTTGTCCACCCCCGAGCAGGGGAGAAGGGATGTCACCAGACAGTTACAGGGGTGACTCTCAGCCGAAGTGCAAGACCTTGTGGGAGGAGTGGGACTGGAGGAAATGCCCAAGTTGCACATGAAGCCCAGGTGTGAACATTTTCTTTGGGGGACGCACAGACAGCGGGGTCCTCCCTGGCCTTTGTGGCCATCTCCTTGTGCCACAGAGGAGGGGCGCCTAACCATGGCTTGCGCGGGAGAGGAACGAACACCGCCGGAGGGAGAGGGCTGTGCGGGACACGCTGCCTACGGAGTCTGGGGAGAGGTGCAGCCTGCGGCCCCGCCATGCTCATGGCAAGAGCAATATCGGGGCAGGGCTCTCCGCAAGAGGTCATTCCCCGTGCCGCCACCTTCCCGGCAGGACAGCTCCGACCCGCCGTCGGGTTACACCGCCCACATCTTCCCCCGGCGGCGGCCGTCTGGCGAGGCGCCGAGCCCGCGCCGCGATGGCAGCGCCTGCCCGGCGGCCGCACCGCTGGCGAGGGAGCCGCGCTCCCGGCGGCCGCCC
>VZTE01005137.1:800629-817264 GCA_013397775.1 Eulacestoma nigropectus | reverse complement strand
AAAAACAAAAAAAAACCAACAAAAAAAAACCAAAAAAAAAAAACGACCAGAAAAGTGCATGTGATCAGGACTCTGCCCTGCATTGGTTCGCGAAAATGTAGTTGGCTTCTCCATGCTTCATTCATTTTCCCCAACACCAGTCATTACAGGCTTAAAGGGAAAACAAGATGAAATTTATCAAGTGATTGTAGTGTGGTTATTGCACTGAAAAAATAAGAGACCTCAAAATCAGCTGTTTTGACCAAGATAGGAAAAGCAGAAGACTGGCTTTTGTTTAGAACTAAAATGGATAGAACAGGACATGGAAAGTGTGATGGTTTTGTCATATAGTCAATGCCTAAGGTTTTTTTAAGAGTATTTTTTGATTAAATAACTGGGCGTTTTTTTGAGAGGGACACATTCCTGGGCAAGGTCTTTTGACACTGTTTGACAACAGTGATCTTCCTCCTGAGAACTATCATTTATTTCACCTGACTTACAGCTCTGACACAGTTTATCTGAGATCTCTAGCAGATCATTTTGCAAAGTAGATAGAGTTCTTCAAATCTGGATTCTGTTGCATTTGAGGTCTTCCATGACAATACATAGATGCCCAAAGAGCACTTTATAGCCATTCAATTATTTATATTTGTCTTGTCTTGTTAATTGCTTTCAGTAGTACAGCCTCAGTTTCTCTTTAGGTACAGCACATTTTTGCAATAGGGAGGCAGAGATCATGGGCAGTCAAGTCCTAGAGTTGCTGAGAGAAGCTGTTTGGAAGCAGGGTTTGATGGCCCTGTGGTACAGGGCTTAAGTGGATTGCAAATCTTCTTGGGGACTGCTAGCTGGCTTTCAGATAGCAGTGACTGGGATGGTGATCTTTGTCACCTGTGATAAATAAAAAACCTTTCCCGTACAGATCATGCTTTTAAACGTGAGTAAATTTGGTTCTGTTCCTCAAATGTGACATTGCAGAAGTGGTGTATTCATATTATTGTTTATAAGAAATTTCGTCTTTTTAATGAAATATGCTTTGTATTTGGTAACATACCTGACCCTTCTTTAAGTTTGGTGATTTCATGGCTTAGCTGTAAAAAGCAAGGTCACGCTTCATAGCATAGTAACACCAAATGTTAAAAACCCCCTGAGCAAACACCACCTCTGGGTGGCCTGGAGCTCTGTCTGGATTTGCCCCTAGCTTCAGAGGCACTACTTCAATTAAAGCCAAGAGCCAACAGACTGGAGAGTTTCTGATGATGCAAGAACCTATTCAGAGGAAAGGCAACGTTTTAGCACTTACATGGAGAAACTGATCTGATAGACAGTAAAGCATTTCTTCAAAACTTCAATTAAAAGAAAGTCTTATGCTGTTGGAGAAAATACAGGTTGTAATTGAGCAAAATGGAAGCTAAAAAAAGTCCAGAGGGAAGGAGGAGGAATATTTTCCTAAACTTCTTGTATTTATCATTACCACTGTGCTGCTGCTACTCCTTTTGTTTGTTCCAGAAGTGTTTTGTCCTTCTCTTCTCTTGGAAAGGAGATTAAAACTTCTACTTTGGAGGTTCTTGTCATGCATTTTCTGCAGTTTAATCTGTGAAAACCTTGCTATTTACTTACAGAATCTCTCTATACCAAAACATCACCTCTGGTATGCCTGGATGTTTGCTCAGCTCACCTCTGGGAAAGATTTGGTTTTGATAAGAGCTATGGAAATGTTTTTCTTCTAACATGAGGTGGAAGTCATATACTGCAGGATATAGTGCCTTTCAGTCTGCAAGGTCTCCAAGCACCTGACAAACCATTACCCAAACTAGCCAGCAGGAACACTAGCCACATCTGACATGGACCTTTGGTGGTGGTAGAGCTCAGCACTGCTCATGGCAAGCGGCCACACTGTGACAGTTATGGCAGGGAGCAAAGATTAGTTACTCAGAGAGATCTCTCACATTCATTATACGCTGTAGTTTAAATTTGTGTCAGGTTTGTAGGGACTTTAATTATAAGACCGAAGTAGTTTTTGTTTGCAAAAAGTTAATTCTTTTTTTAATCGAGTTTTGGAAAAGGGTCTTTCCTTCTGATGCAGTAATACGCAGAAGAAAATAAATAGCATTAGTGTGCTGATAACATGTCAAGTGTTGATCTGTTAAGAACAATTTTAACCAATATTTTCTTTTTAAGATTTATGCCCAGTGTTTTATGAAGTGAACATAGAAGCAGGGAGCTACAGCTTGTCAAAACTAAACCATATCTGGTTTTTTGCATCCTTCAGGTTACAAGGTATAAAGAAATTGAACACTTAAGGGAAGCAAAACTCTGGAATAGACAGCTGCAGGATATAGTAAATGCACTTTAACAAGTATTCTCTTAAGAGGGTTTCATCTTACATGTAACACCGGTATAAACGATTAAAGCTCAAGTTTACTCTTTTAACAAGTCTGAGTGATAATTTTGCCCTTTAGGAGTGTGAATTTTATTTTTCACAGCTTTCTTATTGGCGAGGTATTTATTTCAAAGTAATTGCATTTAACTCACAGGGCAGGTTTTTTTGTAGCAATTCCTCCACTAGTTCCTCAGCTCAAGTTCTCTTTTAGAGAGATCCGCTTTACACAGCATTAGGTTACAGTCTGTGTTACAGTGATTGACCAGCAAGTGATTTATTTAATGGCACAGTTGATTTCTAAGGGCACATCAAATACACATACAGTTAACTGGGGGAAAAAAACCAAAACAACACAATTCATGTGTACTAAAAGTCTTCATTCTTGGGGACTTTATATGTGGCAAGTCCTGTCCTGACTACAGATGTTGGCAAAATCCTCATCACCTAGAGTGGGACAGGATTATTTACCTGATGAAGTGAATGGATGGGCATAGCCTAGCTAGAGAGAATTACCTGAATTTTTCATTTTAAACTCTGTAAGTTTTTCGTATACTGCGTGAGTACTGTTAGTAGTAGGAGTATTCACAATGTCACGCAGTGGAATTAGTGGAAGAGCCTGTAAAAGAACCTATATTTCCTTTAAGCTTGAGCTCCAGGAACAGCTGCTGGGCTTAAATATAGCTGTCACTTTTAGGGCGTCTTCCACATTGTTTCCTTAAACCTGGACAGGGAAGGTGTGTTTTGGGCCATAAAAGGTTTACTTACAGCTTAGGGATGTGCTTTTACCTGGAAAACTTCGTGTGAAAAGTAGAGAAATTGTTTCCCAGTAATAACACAGACATGTTCATGGTGATATTCTGTCCTAATTAATTTCATGCATGAACATAATGAGACTAAAAAAGGAATTGTAGCTGCTGTAAACTGCTTTGATCAAACTTGAAACAGGCTGTATTTTTAATTTAGAATCTTCAAGTACTTTTTGATGGCCTGTGAAAGGCTAGATTTGATGTTATTGGAGGTTCTCAGGTTTCCCAATTGCCCTATGTCCCCACCGTCAGCCTGCATGTCAGATGGCTGGCCTAGGCCAGGGCACCCCAGGCTCTGCTGAGGGCCCTGAGCAGCTGGGGGTGTGTGGGCACACTCCTCCATGCCCCTGGACACAGTGTGGGTCAGCGCTGGGACACCCTTGGCTGCAGATGAGGCACTGCCTAGCCACACCGGCTAGGAAACGTCAGAAACAGCAACGTCACCACGTTCTGCCAGAGAGCACATAAGTTAGCCAGGGGGCCTGGTGCCACCCAAGAGGTATAATTGTAGCTAATGTTACAGGAAAGGAGTTCCTAGTTACTGAGGCTGTTAAGTAATGCTGAGGTATAAAATATGTTGTGTTTCTTTTCCTTTTACAGAAAGCAGAAGCCACTGGTGAAAAGCGACCTAGAGGCCGGCCCAGAAAATGGGTAAGTATTTCACTTCCAGATTTATTTGCTGTGTTATAAACCCTGTTATGAAGTCCATTCTTTCAGAGAACACTAATTCCATTTGTAAAAAAAAGCATCCATCTTCTGTGTCTTTTTGTTCTGGTGGATTGACTAAGGGGTTAAGAGAGCAAAGAAGTTGATCACAGCTTCCTACCTTTAGACTCTGGTAGTTTGCTCAAGACACTTTACAATTAAATGTTTGCTGCGAGTGAATATTTATGTGTGTCTTATCAGCATGAAAAGAGGCTCAGCTCTTCCTTCAAAAGAGAGTAACAATGAGATATCTTGTTCAGTAATTGAGTAACAAAGGTTAAAGGGGCACTATTAGACATCAGAGGGTGATAAGACTCAAATGCACGGTGCACGAGATAAAGTTTAAAAACGAAAATGCTTTTCTTCTACATTGCCTGGAAACATGCGTATTTTCCTTAAATCCAGTGAGAAAGAGCACAGATGAACAGCAGGATACTTGCACTTAGAATTTAGTTTTTCCATTTAGAGTAATTTTCATGCCTCATATATTTGTAGTGACTGGTAATATATTTCATTAAAAGTTTCCGCTTTTCCTGACCCCATTGAGTCTTTAGACGTATGTTTTTATTCTTCAGCTATGGAAGTATTTCAGTTTTAGGTACTTGAAATTTTGTGTTCTCACTGACATTTATAGCTAATGAGGGTCTGCCTGGTGCACCTCTCATCTGCATGTTTTTTACATGCGCATAGGCTTTCATAAGAAAAGTGATTGGGATGTCACTGGGAAAATGGAATTGAGTATTAGAAGATATAAAGGTGTGGCTGTGTGCTTCATCATAAGTTAATATTTCTGATTTCCCTTTTCCAGTTCCCTTTCCCTTTACCTGCTCAACATCTTTCTTTAAACTTCTTTTTGAAATCCACCCCCACCATCTCAATTTCAACCCCTTATTTCACTCTCTATTCTCTTTCCTCTTGTCAGTCCTGTCATTTTTCCCTCCATTTTGTTCAGTTCTTTTGCATAGCTGTTAAGAGTTGTAAAAGCATATGCTTGCAAAAGCTCAAACACCACCAGAAGGTACTCAAAACTACAGCTAAGGTTCTCTAGAGTATCAGCCACTAAACACAGGAAAGTTGGCTTTAGCAGTCACTTCAAGAACTAGTTCTAGTTCTATTGAACTGTCTAGTGAATGTACCACAGGATATTTCTTTGGAGAAAACAGACCACTGCATACTAGATGAGTGCTTTATACCTGTAATTTTTAAGTCAGGCAGTTTTCAGGAAGCTCACGGGCATTAAAAAAAAGGTGGCTTTTTGAAACATACCGTGCTGGTGATCTCATAAGCAGCTTGAAGAAGGCAAATGCCAAGTGCAGTAAAACATGCATCGGTTCCTGCCTGCTTCCTCCCGTTTGGCTTGACCCTTGCATATGTGGATAATGAGTGTTGCTTGCTTGATCCTTACCTTGGGTGCAATCCCTGGGAAACAGCAAAAATACCTGGTTTAGGAGAGTAATTAATTTATAACAGGCATGCCATCCCCACTGAATTAGGAATGTGTGACAGGTGAATAGGGATGGTTGAAGAGTTTGGGAGAAAGGGAAAAAGGCAGCAGCCTGAAATGTTAAAAAGATTTTCTCTTCCAAGTACTCGTAGTGAGGAACTAAGGTGAGTTTTCAGGGAAAAGGGATAACACAGCACTTCTGGCATCTTGTAGGCTAGCATGTTTTCCTTCTATGTTTGTATCTTTATGGGGAAGAAAGAATAAGCAGTATCAGTGGAGCATTCAGTATGGAGTGGGCTATTTGTCAGGTCAAAAATCTGATTTTCAGAAATGGGAATCACTGAAATAGTGGTTTTATGCATTCCTTTATTATGAGACCAATACTTAGAATAGTTGCACTTATTTTTTTAAATTAATGCATATTTTGAAACTTGATATTATTTTACAGTTGTGCCTCTTGAAAGTCTTTTTATTTTCCTATTCCGATGATATGATTGCTTCTTGCAATCTTCAGAGATAATGCTCCGATCTGCAGCTTGCATTGAGATAATTTTACAGACCATGAGAATCAAATATGCCATTTTTTCCCCTTCTCTTTTTTCCTCTCTTTCCAGTTTAAATTAAGTTCATGAGTTCCTTCTCTGTGCTTGATGAAATGGAGAGTAATGTCATATTTTTCTTCAAAAAGAAATGTGATTCAATTATTACACGCCATCATGGTGCCAGCTATAAGCAAAGCTTATAGTTGAAATCAAGGGCAGAGTCTGCCTAAAAGCAGATGGTACAGCATCATCCTTTCTGTTTAGACCTCCAACCTGTAGTCAGAAAATGTCCTTTTTTATCACCCATACTTCAGTTTAATCCTTAATGATTATATTCTTCCTTAATCCAGTTTACATTGTACATTTTCGTAAGTTTGTAACCCTTTTTTTGGGAGTCTAGAGGTTCTGTGTCATATGTTGTTCATCAAATTGTGAAGTATTATTTCTGCTGTTTCCTTCAATATGCACATTCAGAGACATACGAGCTAACAGACCACTGTAGAATTCCGGTAGCTGGTCTTTCTGCTGGTTCAAATTAAGTATTTAATGTTTGTGACTCACAGTGTATTTATTTATATATTATTTTTTAGAAGAGAAGTAAATCTTTTCTGACTAGTGTAAAACTGAGAGGGGGAGGGAGAGCCCAAGTGAAGAGGGCAAGAAGCCCAGTTTATCACAAGCATATGAGACATCAGATGATCTTTTTAATGCAATAATGTGTACTTTGCAAAGTTGTCAAAGGAAAGAAGACCCTTGTCAATAGAACAGACGGTAAAGATTAAAGAAAATCTGAAAATAAAGTATTCCGCTACATAGAAAACCTTTCTAAATTTGGAGAGCTAATTGAATGAAAGTCCTGAAGATAACAAGGTCAGGCAGGTGAGGTATGAACATAGTTGAAATCAGAAACACAGTGCCTGCTGCTGTAAAACTCATCTTCACTGTAGGTTGCTGCACGCGTGTGGAAGGCTGTGAGTCTATTACCTATTATCACTCTTCATGGGGGCCTCAGTACTCCTTAATTTTAGAGCTTTTATTGCACAAACATATTCTAAGCTCCTTGGATGCATCTGCATTAGTGTGTTAGATCAAATCAGGAGTATGCTTTGGAAATGCATCTCCTAATTTTCTCCAATTACCGTATGCGTTGCATAGCAGTCACAGAGCTCATTGGTTGGACTCCTTTCAAATGAAACCAGATTGGAAGATGTGCTGTAGAAGACCAGTTTGGTAGACATTCAACCCACGGGACTAGGCTAGAGTGAAATAAAAACCTCTTGAAAGGTGTGTGGTTTGGACCTTAGGTCCTCAGCACCATCCTGTGGTCCATATTGTAGACACAGACTTTGATGCTTAAAAAAGGCTGTGAAGCAACCTGGTTTTTATTAGCAGAGGGTTTTTATTTTATTTTTTTATTTTATGTAGCACAGGCATAAAGTCAAATTCACATTCACAGTAGTCAGTGAAAGGTTTGTCATTAACTTCATCAAGGCCACGTGTTTGCCATTGAGGCTTGATGCTGCTGCTTATGGACTCAGCGATGGTTTTGCTCATGGCTTCACGTAGCCCTTTGTAAAGAGCTATCAAAGGTTTTTTATTTATTTAATTTGTGTATGCCTATAATTTGACTGAAAGGAAGGGACTGAAGGTTTATGAGTAGAGCAGAGGACTAAGTAATCAGTTATTTTGCTGTTTGTTCCAAAGAACTGTGTTGAAAAGCCCTGGAAATTTCATCGTTTTCTAGTGCTCTCAGGCATCAGTTTAATGGAGGAATCTGAAACCCAGTTTTGAAGCTGATGCTTAAAATGGTATTTGTTTTTTATTTCCACTGTTTTGTTGAGTCTTTAGGTAGAAATTTTTTTGCATTTCCAAGTTGTTTAACTTGAGCCACAGACTCTCTGCATGGCATGGCGGAGTCGTTACAAATGTCCAGGGAACAGTCCAGAGCTTTTTAGAGCTTTGAGCAGGACTTTGGTGAGGAGCAGAGATGGCTGAGTCCATGTCATATAGCTCTTTTAAAAGATGGATAGATGTAATTCTAGAATTTGCATGATTTTAACAGCAGAAGTTGGTTACCTTCTGACCAGGGACATGCAGGATGCATGTGAAGCATCTGCTTGCACATCTCATCACTGAAGCCCAAGTAAGAACTGTGACTTGTTTAGAAAACTTGCAACAATTTTTTTTTCTGCTAGATAGTATAGATAGCACATTTCAGTTTGGTAAGAGATAAGAGATAATAAGAAATTGATTTCCTTAAGCAGATTTTTAATCTAATCTAGTCATGATCATCTAGACAAGCTGAGAGGGTAGGGGCTGTTCAGCCTGCAGAAGGCTTCAGACAGACCGTAGAGTGGCATCCCAGTACCCAAAGGGAGCTACGAGAAAAATGGGAGATGGACTTTTACAAGGACCTTTAGTCAAGGACCGGTAGTGATAGGACAAGGGGAAATGGCTTTAAACTGAGAGAGAGTGGTTTAGGTTAGATATTAAGAGGAAATTGCTTACTGTGAGAGTGGTGAGACAATGGAACAGTTGTTCAGAAAAATTGTGAGTGTCCCACCCCTGGGAGTGCTCAAGGCCAAGGTGGATGGGGCTTTGAGCAACCTGGTCTAGTGGAAGGTGTCTTTGCCCATGGCAGGGTGTTGGAACGAGGTGATCTTCCAGGTCCCTTCCAACCCAAACCATTTGATGATTATATGATTGATGATTATAGTATTTTTTTAATGAGGGCAGAGTTTCACTTTATACAGAATGTCAGTTCAAGCAGTGCCAAACCACATTTTAAAAAATCATTACAAAAATGCTTTTTCATAATAACTTTTTCTTCAGATTATTTCCCAGTGCAGTTCTGACATAGCTGAAATACAAAACCTTAAACATGGAATTGGTGAGATGTTTCTGTGCCAGCAGGAGGGCAAGGACTCCTAAAGCTCATTAAGATTTTGAAAATGAGGTTCTGAATTTTGAAGAAATACATATCAAGGTAATCCCATTGCCTCAGAGGAACCATCACTGTTTTGAGGCTATTTCTTGCCCGTATTAGCGCAGTTGGTCAGAGCATGGTGTTAGTAACACCAAGGTTGGGGATTTGATGCCCATACAGACATTCACTTAAGAGTTGGACCTGGTGATCCTTGTGGGTCCCTTCCGACTCAAAATATCCTGCAAATCTGTGAACACTGAGCTCTTCCACACCTAAGTCAAGTTTCTAAGTCAAGTTTCTGCCTGATAGTGACATACCCCGTGAAATCATTTAACTAATTTTTCTTACTTCTCATGCAGGCAGTCATTTTTGTATCATATGAAGTCATGGTCTAAGAGGTGCTTAAATTCATGCAGGCTTCTTCACTGGGTGGTAGAGAGAGAGAGAAGAAGGTTCTGAGATCGTAGGCCGTCCTGCTCCAAAGAACACTTAGTTATAGTAGTGGTGAATTCTCTTCTGGAGATACTAATCTTTTGGCATTATGGAAGACAACCTAGACAGTAAAATAAGACACATAATTGACTTTTAGATAGCAAAAGGTTAGTGTGAGACTTTGCCCCCTTTGATGTGCTGCTTACCAGTGTATCCCTAAGCTAGGCTAGAGATTCTGCTGTTACGAGAACATGTATTTGTTTAAATTAAGTACTACCAGGTCCATTTGGAGCAAGCCATGATTGAGGTAAAATTTAAGTCGCGTATATTGGATGATGAATGAAAAAGTTACTATTTATGTAATTATAGAAGATAGCACAGATAAAAATTCAGTTTCTTGTTCTTGGAAGAATAACATAATTTCAGTTACTTTGAGTCTTTACAGCTTTTGACGGCTGTATCTGTGGTGTTACTGCTTCATGTGAAGCACATCACAAAAATTTGCATATGTTGATGTTACTTTAATCTTCCAAACTACCTTAGCTTCTTTCTGAAGGTCATAGATACTGTTTTATAACTTGGTAATATAAAATACCTTCTTTCTTGAACATGTTTTCTACGTCTGTGTGCGCAAGAAGGTCACCGGAGACTGTTCATTGTTTCAGTGGTCTGAAGAGCCTGAAGGGGCTTTTATAATTATGAAAAAAGGACTATTGACCTCTCTCCTTTTAAATTCTGAAACTTAAGAAGTGGATGAAGGGCATGAATTAAAAGCCTTAAAATCTTTATACCTATACACTTTACAGTTCAGATGACCTGTAAAAGAAATCATCTCTCAAAATGTGAACATTTTGACAAAAGCAGTCAGTGATTGTTGAGCTTTTCTGCTCTGACTAACAGATGCTATTTTTTTTTTCTTTTGCCAGTTTTTGGTTGTTTGCTTTTTTTTCTTTTATATTCAACATTCTAGGAAAGGAAAAAAAATCATCTTACATGCCTGTACCAAATGCATTAAAAAATCACTAAAAATATGTTCTGACTCCCCAGTGTTCAGAGAGGTATGTGTTTTCGTTTCTTTAAGCGTTTGTCTAAGCAAATAGTGTCCTTCCTTGGAATTTCAGAGTCCTGTTCTTCATTGGTATAAATGGATGTGGCAACATTTATTTAAAATAGACCACAACAGAAAATTTAGCCGTGATACTTCTTTTCTAAAATGCATTTATATTAGCAAAAGGATATTTCACTCATTATCTAATTCACTTTCACTTCTGTTAAGGTATATTAAAAGATACCATCTTAGCTAAAAAAAATTTTTTACTTCATCTGACATTTCAGACTCCTTAAAGAAAAATCTCTTATTCTGTTCGAGGTCCAAAGAGGAAATTGTATCAGGCTGAAAAGGCATAAAGTAAAATTAGAGCATCTCTAGTTAAAGGCGAACTGAAATTCTTAGCTATTTCCTTTTTATGATCTCAGATAACGGGTGTTCAAGAACTTTAAAAATTAGTTTTCCATCTGGCTATGTACTTTGATTTTTTTAAGCCTCACTGCTTATTTTATGTATGAGGAAACTGAGCACTGAGGCTGTTTGTGGCAACATCAGGAGGCATTTTTATGCCTGCAATGTTTGAATTCTTAGGGCTTTTTACTAGCAGTTATCAGTAATTGTGCATCCAAATACCTGACAGAGAAAATTTTTAAGGTAAAGAAAAGTGTACAGGCATTCATTCTTGCTGCTACAATTCTATTTTCGCCATTGAAAATGTTATGAATGCAGAAAGAGAAGCGGGGCCTCACCTCCGTTGAAAGTGTACTCTACAAGGTTAATTGCCTTGCCCAAGGAAATCTGTAGGAGAGCCAGGAATAGAACTCGGATTTCCTGGCAGCCTGCCCTGTGCCTTCAGCTCAAGGCCATCCTCCTCCAGTAGAGCTTGCTTGAGAGCACATTGGATGAGGCAGGGAGGGAAACACACTTTCAATCCTGTATCTTAAACCAATAGATGGTTTTTTACCTGTTTTTGTAAATTCAGGTGTGACTATTTCAGCATCTCTAGTATATGTCTAGCTGGTGGGCAGTGAGGAGTAGGAGTAAGATATTGTAAAAGTCTGTATATCATCCCTGAAGATATTTAAAAGACATGTAGATGTGGTCCCTAGGGACATGGTTTAGTGGTGGGCTTGGCAGTGCTGGATTAGCCGTTGGACTTGATCGTCTTAGAAGTCTTTTCCACCCTAAATAATTCTGTGATTATATGATTCTATATATGGGATAGAATGAAGAGATTTAGGACCAGGAGGGTTTTGAACCGATCCCAAATACAAACCTGAAGGGTATTTGATGCATATTGACGATATTTTCTCGTCTTTGTACCTTGATTACATAGAAGTCCAATACTGATTTATTAAATGACAGACATTGTCACCAAAACAAGGTGCCTGGTTCCTTGAATATTTGGAATATGGTTACTGTGCTTTTGAGCATTAGCTGATCTGAGCCATGGCTGTGGTACAGGGCCATTCCAAGTCACCTCATCTAGAGATGGTACTTCCATTCCCTGTCTTCTTGAAAGATAGTGCTGCAGAAGGAATGAAAACCCATGTTTTAATGTGTGATTCAGGAGAGAAGATTCGGAGTGTGTGATTTGGAGTCAAGACTCCTAGGTTTTTTTAAAATTTCTGACTTAATTGTGCCACTTATTCAACATAATTTAATTTAATTTAATTCTGCTTTATACTGCAAGCCCCCATAGTGCAATAGCCCTACAGGAAGATATCACATCTTTTCTTTGCAAGAAAAGGCCATGTTATAAATGGCACTCAGTCCCTGTGTGGGTGAATTTACTCCTGTCAATTAAGAGTTACCATAATAATTAAAGACGGGTAATACTTTTGGCTTTGTTCTGCATTCTGTACAGACCCAAGCAGGCAATATGGATGTAAAAGGAATGCAGGGTTGATCCTCTTCTGGAAGATGTGGGGGGAGGCTGATACTGTGATAATTAATATTTGGGGAGTACTTTCAGGTGTTTGAATGAAAGTCATTATATGCTTTAAGTGCAAGTATTGTTATTTCCCCTTCCTTAATCATGAGTCTAAGCCTCACTTCAAATTACAGTTCAGTGTTAGGTTTTAGGTATGAGGCTAGGTTTTCAACAAGAAAGTGGTCTTCCTTTGTTAAATAGCTGCAAAATACCCTTGCCAGGAATCATCTTCTAATTCTGTAGCACACAACACTGAGTGAAGAAAAATATTTTATTTTTGTCTCTGCTGTTTTGAATTTCTTTTGTGCTAGCTTTCATTTAAAATACAAATGGAGCATAGTTTCCAATAGCATTTACAAATCCACCTCTTTTTCTGTCCCTGTGTGAGATACTCATCAGACTGCAAAGGAAAACCAAAATAAAAGTAGAGGGACAAGACCCTGACATTTGAAAATTGTGACTTCACAAGTCGTATTGCTTAAATAGTCAGATTGGGGTATGCAGTTTAATGATTTAAAGATGCAGTAGTAACAGTGCTGCTAGAAGAAGAAGAAATCATTTCAGGTCCAAGAGAATCCAGATATTTTCAGTCTTGGGGGAACCCTGAAATGGGAAACATGGAGGCCTGGGAAGATGACAGTCTGAATGAAAAAGCCATATGTTGAGAAGTGTGTAATTGTGGAGTGGAGGCTGATAATGCTGAGAGTACTGTTTGTTTTGCGTTTCTGCGTTGCTCTCTGTTCAGAATGGTTCTGGTTGCACAGAAGATGCTAATTAGCCTTGCTGTTACTGTAGGCTGTTGGTGGGATATGATTTCCTTCTTTGCAATACGGTGAGACAAGGAGGCTGCTTCTAGGTTGTTTTGATGTTGCAGTGATTTCATTTCAGGAAGGAAGTCTTGCTTTTGCAGAAGGGCATCCACCAGCCACCCTGTGCTGACAGGAGGAGAAGATGGTTTTGTTTCCCAAACACAGGCATCTCAGGGTTCCATCCCTTTTCTTTCATGGCATGACGCTGCAGGCAATCCATTACACCCAAGCTACAGCCTGTCTCACTAGGGTTTTAGATTCTGTCATCCATTGCCTTCCAGGACAGGCTCCTAAAATATTTTAGAAGTCTATATATTATCCCTGGAGATACTTAAAAGACATGTAGATGTGGTCCTTAGGGACATGGTTTAGTGGTGGACTTGGCAGTGCTGGATTAGTGGTTGGACTTGATGATCTTAGAAGTCTTTTCCAACCTAAATGTTGAAAACTGGCCTTAATTAATACTCAAAAATTCTGTAGCTTCTCCTCTGCATGGCATTTCAGCTTCAAGAGAAGGGCTGGAGAATGCTTTTCATCCAGGAAAACACAGAAACTTGTGATTGGGACACTTATGTAGGAGGTGTGGATTTAAACCTTTGTCACGTTTGCTAACAGATAGACCCCCTGTGAAAAGTCTTGCTCAGAGATGCTGATGTCCAGGCTGGACCTGAGCACTGTGAACGGTGCTATGCTCTGTCCTGGTAATATATAGCTCGGAAGGCTTCTCCAGGGATGGAACTAGATTTTGGATGGCTGTTGGCTGAAACTTGAAATGGAGTTTTAGTAGGGAGGTAAGGCTTGATGCCTTAGATTATCAATTTTGAGCGTGTGCAGCTAATTAAACAGAGAGGGCTTGAAGGTTAGTAAGAAAATACTAGGCAGCTGAGGAACTTCCAGAGATGGCTGCAGAGAATAGATGGATCAAACCCCACTCTAGTGAAATTTCCACATACATAAGATGTTATTTGTGTGTTTTATAGCATGGATGCGGGAATTTTGCTGGCAACAGCTCGCTGCAATCTATTTGCATGTGATTTTAATTCCTTCTCTTGCCAGTTAAAAATTGTATTCCCTGTTATTATTGCAAGTATTGTAGAGTTTCAGGGGATTTTTTGGCAGTTCGGTTATATATCTGTATGAGTGCTATTTCCATAGCAGTTTCAGGAGGCTAATAATGAATAATGTATCTTTATTCTCCTTTTTTTTCACTTCTTTAAAATAAACTCTCTATTTTCAGTTTGTTTTATTCTACTCTGTCAATCCTGACAGCTATTGAACTGTGGAAGTGCAGAGTCAGACTTTGGTGCTACTTATGATGATTTAAATAGTAGTACTGATAAATTAAATTTGATTATATATCTGTATTGGTGTCAATGGGAATGGCATCTGGTCCACAGAGGTTGGTTTGCTTTGATTAAAAGTGATTTGCCAATGGTGGCAGTCTCCATTTTGGGGACTCTAAGATTATGAGTGAATTGGCACAATTTAGGGTTTTTACATCCTGTCTGTTCAGAGTAGCTGCTGAGAGCTTAAAAACAGTCAGACTGGTGGTTTCTGTATGCAGCAGAATTCATTACTTTACCTAATATATTACCCAAATCCATTTTGACTGTTATAAGTTATCCTAATAGAGAGCAATTGGAGCCTTTTACAAGATGCAATAGAAACACATATGTGAGCTTCACTATTATGATCTTACCAAAATTGCATTGTGTTAACATATTCTTGGGGTTTCCTTAGTATTCACAGAGAACGCATTCAGGCCCTGGCTGCTTCTCTTGCTTTGTTTCCTGTTAATGATGGTAAATGTCTTGAGAAATCTGCTTGGGGACCCTCCTTCCGTGCACAACTGTGTATTTGGGTTTTGAAAAAACATCACACACAATTGACGAAGTATGTACAGTACTTGGATCAAAGCATTAAATATGTAGAGGAGATGAGGTGCCCTCTGACATGGCATGCACTGTTACATTCATTAATGTTCATTAACATTCCTAAACTAGTCGGAGGCATCAGAGGTGTATGAAGTTTTTGAGGTACTTCTGCAGACTTCCCATTCAAGTCAGGAATGACCATTCAAGCAATTGTTTTATCAAGCTTTACACGTAAGTCTGATTGAGGTAGATAGACTGACAAATGGTCTGCCAGTGAGACATGATGCCCCATGTCAACTAGATTGAATATGTAGCCAGGAGATGCATGATGAAGTTTTAGGTGTGTTGAAGTCAATGGCCAAACTCCTAATGAAATCCCTTGCCTGGATTTCAACCCTTCTCCCTCTACCACTAATGTGATATGTATGTGTGTCTGCTGCTTGGTTACAAGCTCTATAAATTGAGTAACCATGTTTGCATGAAACTCAGGTAATTTGAGGAAAACCACCTGTACATGTTCAACAGAAACTTTATGGTGACTCTTACATAACATGAACAATATTTGACTAAATCTGTGAATACGATAAATTTGTTATTAATGTCAGCTAAGTTTTGAACAGTCACTGCATGTAACAAGTAGACTAGACTTGAACGGAGATACACACAGAAGATTTTTATTTTTGCTTTTTTAATTATAAAGCAACTTGTATGCCACATAAACAGTAATACTTCTTAAAAGGAAAACCTTTTTCTTTAGTCATTTCTGTGGACTATTTGAAAAGTGAAATATGGACACCTCTGTACTGTAACCTTTAGCAAATTTTTCGAAGATATATAAAGATACGGTTTTGAAAATGCCTGAATTACCTTGCTTTTTCTGCATGCATAACTTTCATTAAGCTGTGGTCATAGGTAGATACATACTGAGAGTATATGAGTCACTGAAACAAATTCCTTTTAAGGTGAGTCTGTGTAAAGTAGTGCCTCCACTGAAGTGAATCAAATAGCAAGACCCCAACTTACTTG
The DNA here is from genome assembly GCA_013397775.1 of Eulacestoma nigropectus. NCBI lineage: Eukaryota > Metazoa > Chordata > Aves > Passeriformes > Eulacestoma > Eulacestoma nigropectus. Next base: position 801,360 of record VZTE01005137.1, on the reverse strand, counting down.
GTTGTAGCCAGGATTTCTCTCTCCAAAGGCTTGTAAATGGCGATATATAAATTGGAAACTCTTTCTTAGTTATGCTAACAAAAAGCCAGCTATTATGGTTTTGCATAAGGGAAAGAATTTGCCCTTTAATCTGCAGTATATCTTGAGGGAGAAGGGTTTGCCCGTTGTATTTTTTGTTTAAACTAGAACAAATCCTTTAGGTAAAGACAATATCCATTGCACAGAGAACAACAAAGAGAAATTATGCTATAGCTGAAGTTCACACATGAGCACAGAAACATTTCAAAGTTATATCCTTAATAATAATTTTGCTCCGGGCAGAAAGCTGCTTTATCTCTTTCATTGCTCATTTCAAGAAGTAGGTCTCAGAACCTTTCCAGGCAAACCAAATGCAGTCACTTTCCAAGAAAGAGGTTGTTAATTCCATTGTGCCAAATCACTAAAAAAAGCTGTTTAAAGGAGAAGTTAGTCATCATGATCTTTTTGCATAATTATAAATCACTGTAGTTTTCTTTGCATGATTAAAATTTCAAACAGTAATTAAGTAATGTCCTAGAGCAAGCTTTGTGCATTGCAAAGCTCTGTACACCTTTCTTCACATCCCTGAAGCCATTATCTTGAGTGTATAATAAATGGGAAGCAGAACTCTAGTGATTTATTTAGCTTTCTCATTTTTTTTTACTTGATAGTTTTCAGAAAAGTTTTTAGTGACCTTAAAACAAGACCAAAAA
>VZTE01005137.1:762494-800581 GCA_013397775.1 Eulacestoma nigropectus | reverse complement strand
GTGACCTTAAAAAAAGACCAAAAAAAAAAAAAAAGTGGAGATATTCTGTCCTTTTTTCATACTTGTATGGTGTGAGCATTCCAGACGCTTCGCACAAGTATAGAAGCAGGGGTGAACACCTAGCTGTATCTATTCTATGTTTGTCTTCACTGGGTCGACATTTGAATCCTTAACTTGTCTGCTCTCCTCATTCAGGGCTGCGTAAATGTCATGGATAGAAACTTTGGAAAAGTTCTCATTTTGAGTAATTTGAGCGTGATCAGGCTGTTGAAAAATTGAAAAGGGCATCTATGTAATTAAAAAAAAGTCTGACGGTTTATTTGGAAGCTATCTAACAAAATAGGCATCTAGTCCAAGACTAACTTTGAGAAATAGAAGAAATTTCAGGTAACCTTTGAGAAAATCTTACAATGAAGAGTAGAAGACAGGCAAAAAGAAGGACCAAAGAGCCCAAATCTCTGTAAGACCTAGAGTAGTGGGGAATTGTCACTTCTGGATTCTTGGATTGAATTTGATCTCACCAGCTGTCAGCTCATTTGTATCCCATGTGCTGGTATTAAGAGTTTTCAGTGTAGGGTGAGCGAGTGCCTAAGTTATCTAGCTCTTATTTTGCATGCCTATCATAGCCCCTCTACCTCTTGCAGTCTAGGAGACTGAAGGGAAAAATAATTTTTCTTCTTTCAGAAACAAAAGTGATGTGTAAAGCTCTTTTGTTTACAACATTTATGCTCTTTATATCAAGGGTCAGGGTATCTCTCTTAGTACCTGGTTTAGATGTGGAAAGATACAGTTCAGGAGGTTACATTCCTCTTTTTGGATTCTGTTGCTCAGACCTGGGGATCTCCTAGTAACTGGTTCATTATGGTTATCTTGCTTTATTGGAGATGGAATAGCCAGACCCCAGAGACAAAAGCCATGTCAGCTTGAGGAGGAGGGCAGAATCATGTGAAATTTGAAGGCAGTTCAAAATCACTTCATTCCCTTCATATCCTGTCTTAAGCTGTATGTCTGATTTTGCACTTCCAGAGAGTGCAAAGAGTTGGACCCACAGCTTGTGATTTAAACGGCTGCTGACATCAAGCTTAAGTTTTGGTGGCAACACATCAGGACCATGAATGACTTACGAATTAAACAGAAATTTTAAGGGACATTTTCATACTTGGCTCGAGTGAGAAGTAGAGAATATTTTTTGTGCAGATGGAAACATCCATGCCCACTGAGGTGCAGTGTTGTCTTTGCTAATCGCAGATATATTTGTGTTTGAATGTGGATTTTCTCCTTCGCACAGGGGTTCTCCTTTTAGCCAGTCTGTCAGTGGAGACGTAACCCCACAGCTGACATCATAGTCTGTAATCATGGAAAGTATTGCAATCTCACAAATACAGTCTCTGAACGATGGGAAAATGAGCTGTAAGACAGGAAGTTGCTGTTTAAACTCAAATCAATGACAATTATCAGAAACAGAGAAAGTAATAAGAGGTAGTTCTGTAGAGCCAAACTGATTTTTGGTGTAGTACTGCTGAAGGCACTTGAGTTTCCCCAGGGAGGAACTTACCCCCTGCGTCTGGAATGACTTGATGGCAAGCATAGAGAGGAAGTGGATTTACGCTTCAGTTTCATACATTGGAACGTTTTCCCTTGTTTGAAAGTCTTTCTTTATCTCTGAATTCCCTGGCTTTTGTGGATTTATATTAGATCTTTAATGTTATTTCAATGTATTTTTTCTGGTGTTTGATGTCTTTTGAGTGGTTTTTACTGGGGTTATAATATATATGTATTTAATGAAAGCAAAAGCTGTCTTCCATTAAGGAGGTTGCAAAGCTTTCATGAACACTGAATAGCTACGAAATGCAAGGTGTCTCCTTTTTTCAGATTAGTGGTTGTTACTTGTGTGGCTGAAACATTCATTTCAGTAAGAAAAATGAAAGTATCTCTTAAAGAACGTTTTAGCTCCTCTTTTCCAAGGCTAAATATTACTGCAATTTTTACTTTTTTACCAAAGGAATGCCTCACCAACTCTATGTGCAGAATGCTTGTAACCTCTTAAAATTAGTGATCTGCAGTATAAATAGAACATAAATACATTGTACTTGTCAAACTTTGACAGATAATTATTTGTAAGACACATGGAAAAATGGGATAAGTTACATGTTGTACTGATATGCAAGTTTCTCACTCTTACTCAGAAGATATCAGAATTCCCTGTTCTAAGCCTGGTGGGAAGCAGAGATAGCATACAATCAGGCCATGGAGAGTGGAGGCTTTTGAGGATGCAAGTGAATGAAGGGTGTTATTTGTGCACAAGCCAAATTCCTAATAGAAACAGAGCTTGGTTCTCACTCGCTTGCACAGTCTCCTGAGTCCATGGCATTTCCCCAGTTATGTCATGGTGTAAGAGAACAAGGGGCAAGGGCCACAAATTTCAGCAAGAGAAATTCCCATGGAACGAGGAAAAGAAATCTACTATAGAAGGAGGTAAGCAGGGGCCATCCTTTGTAGAGAGGCTGAGGAATCTCTCTCCTTGAAGAAAGCCCAGGCCAACCTGATCTAACTTTTGATTTGGAAGTCAGCCTAGCTTTGGTTAGAAGGTTGGATGAGATAAGCTCCAGGCACCTTTCAAAACAAAATTTAGATGATTTTATGCCATACCTGTCAATGTATTTGAGCCTGTTGTATCTCAAATATTTTAGTGACAGAAAATGCCACCAAGGTGTTGTTCCTTCCTCACCAGTAGTGAAATGGCAGGTATTTGAGCTTTGACTGCTTACAGGTTTTCTTTTGTGGCAGATCAAGCCTGGAATGAATAGTAGAGTTGCCCCAGCTTTGCTTTAACTGCCCATCTCACTCAGTGCTAAGTGAAGAGAGGAGGACTAAGAACCTTAATTCTGGAAAGTCTTGGTGAGAGCCAGATGATATCCCAGTGCTGTGGGTGCTCTTTGCTTCTGAGAGAAAGAGATTTCTCCCCATTATTAAGTGGATTTTTACCCCTTGTGCTGAGAATCTACTGCTCTTTGTCTTAAACAAAGGTGAAAGGCAATTTCATCTGTGTTTCTGCTGTGTTATGTAGAAGAGCAGAACCAGGGGACAAAAATCTACCCAAGCACCCTGTGCTTGTTTTGCGAATGGTAAGGCAGGGTACATGCCAGAAAGCTGTGCTCCTGGCAGTCCTACTGGAGGTCTGTGAGGGGAAGAACCTGGAGGCAGCACATGGATGGACTGTGAAAATGGGAAAACAGGATGGATCTGTGCCAGTAACAGGATCAGCTATAAAGGCAGTAGACAACTTAGACTATTCTTTTTCCTCTGCGGCACTTGTTGAGGCGTCCCATGTATGTGCAATGACAGGTTACACTTCTGCGTCTGTTGTGCAAGAGAGGGCCAGCTTGTCATTGCATCAGGGGAGCGTGAACTGACATGGCTACACACCAAGCGACAGTGATCCAGGAGCTGTCTGGGTGGCAGTCAAGGCACAGTTAACTCTGGGATCTCTGTTGGCCACAGCACTTTAGGCCTGCAGAGGGGAAGTGCTCCCATATGCATGGGCTGCACACCCCGTACTGATCATGCATAGCCACAGCCTGTCTCCTCTGCTCTGACCTCACCTGCTGCAGCTGACTGACAGATCTGCCACCCCACTGCTGCAGGTGGCTGCTGCCAGACTGGGACAGAGAGGTTGCAGTCGTCAGTGATCTGATGGAAAGGTCCTTGCTTAGGCCCTGTCAGGCAAAATTTCACCTGAAAGCTTATGCCTCTACTGCCATGCTGACCCTGCAGCTGGCCAGCTTCGCCATGTCCTGTGACTTACTGTAGCCACATAACTTGCCAAAGGGAGAGAGTTCACCAGTCTGATCATTAGGGTGTTTCATGGCCAAGATGTGTGGGCAGCAGTTGCTCTGATGGATGTTGCAGCAGGTAGGCACCATGAGGAGTCAGTTTTAGTTTGATCTGAAGTCCATCAAGGAGCTTATTTTTACCACTAGGCCAAATGCATTGTTTTCCAGGGGAAAATATTATCTGTCCATAGATAGCCACAGAATAGTTGTTTTGTTCTCTTTTTAGAAAGAAAGAGAAGCATAAGGTTCAAAGTAGTTTGAAAGTAAGGTCCTGTGTTCTGTATCTTATCAAAATGTAGCAAATATATTCCTAGCCAGTAGATTTTCCTCAGTGTTGCCCCTGGACCAAAAGTCGTGAAGGAAAATCCTTCTGTCTCTGGTCTGTGTCAGCACTGTGTGAACATATGTCATAGATCAGGTCTGGAGGAAAGTTTTGGGTTTGTTTTTTTTTTTTTTTTTTTTATTCCTGTGAATACTTGCAGTAAAACTTTTTTAACAGTTCATCTGTTCAGCTTGTTTATTCCCTACTTGCAGTTTTACTAATCCTTATTTTTTGTGACATCATAATGATTTCCACAGCAACAAATTGTGAGATTGCAAACAAAGCGTTATGACTTCAGGTGCAGAATGAACAGACAAACTCTTAAGAAACAGGTTTTCAGACAAATGACCCTATTAATAAAGAATAAGAGGGTTGGGTAAAAATCCCCAAAGAGATGATGTGCAGTACCGACAGAGCTGATTCAAGCTGAACAGTTGTTGGGATTTCCTGTGAGGCTGTAGTGTTGTTTGAAGGCCATAAAAATATGTGAATCTGCAAGAAATTATTTTTTCATCTCTTTAGAAATGCTCAAGTTGCCATTTAAAGCTGCTGTGTTTGTCAGAACAAAGTTACCTCTTGACTTGTGTGTTGTTTCAAAACAACATAAGCCTCCAAGGTGTAACTATTATTGAAAAAGACACTATTTTCCTCAAGGAAAAAAAAAAGGATTCCTCCAGGACTTTATTGTCAATGTGATCTATGTGTAGGTGAGAGCCATAATGAGTTTCTTGCAAAAGCTTACTCAGATCATCAGCAGCAGACATTTCTGATGAACTTCAGTGTGTTCACAGTTGGAATTGAAGGGACATGGTGAAAGAATTCTACTAGCAGTAATTTTACGTTTGACAATGTTTCCTACATCCAACTTCACTTTTGGATTTACAGCTCTTCTTCTACTTCTGCTGCTTAGTGGGACTCATAAACCCTACTTGAAAGAGTAATGACAGTCCTCGGTATTGAGGACTGTCCCCATTACATCCCCACCACGCAGACAGATTTTTACTTCCTCCCCAATACACTGGAGTTGTTAGTTTAAACAAGACAGGAGATGCAGGACTGAGTCTGTAACAACCAAGTAGTTTCTGGGGCTATGTTTTTGTGTTCGTATCCCTGTAGTCTTCATTCTTCTTTCTTGGGCAGTGTGTTGGGAAAGCTTACCAATCACAGCAGCTTTGCAAGCTTGTTTCTTATGCTTCTTCCTGGCTCCTGACAGAGATGGGAACCTGTCCATGTTCATGCTTTGGCCTTGGTTCGAGGCTCTGTGCAGAGTTCATGGCCTCGGCTCGCTTCAGACAAGGTACCTGTCACCCTTCAACCAATTCATCTGCCTGTGGTAGCAGTCTTCTCCCCCTACCCTATCTATGGGCATTTTTATCAAAAAGCACCTGAAAAGGACTAGCAAATTTGTGGAGATTTCATTAAATAGGCAGCATATCCTGTGGGGAGCTTTTCTCCCTCCTTGCTTTTTCTTCAGCTTCTTCACATATCAGACCTCAAGACAGGATTCGTATTTATTGGCGTGTCAAGTAATACAGTTACAATAGGTCTTGCTTTATTTAATTGTGTTTGTGTTCTTCTTTGTCTTACTCTTGTTTCCCTCTTTTGATAACAACAGGAGGGATTTCTGTGTGGGCCACTTGCTCCAACTCTAAATACTTTCCAAATTTCCTTTCCCTTATAATTTCTCACAGGCGCTATTTCTTAGTTTTTCTGAAATACTTCCCCTAGGATTTGTCTCTTTTTTTTTCCCCGAGCATTTCAAAGTTTGGACAGGGATTCTTCGCTTCCTGGAGTTTTAATAATTACATCCTCTGTGCCCAGCCATGGCCTGCTAATGTGCACTGGGTTTCTTACAGAAATTTTCTGTTTGCTGCTCCCAAGAGAGCAGAAAGTCTTCTCACAACTGGTGTTGGAGTAAGAACAACAAATGCCTTGGGCTTTTCCTGAGCAGTGGGACTGGCTGGGAGGGGCTGCTGACTCTTGATTTATCCATCCTGAGGAAACGACCAGTGTAGGTTTGCTCTTCATTTTGATGAGATGAGATGAGAGCAGTCGTTCTGGGGAGTGGGATGTATTGTGCATAACATTTAAATCATATTTCTTGTGTAAACTTTACAATTATTTGTCAAGATGATTCCTTTTCCCTCTTGAACAGGAAGGCATTTTTAGTAGCTCTGTCCCCAGTACAGTTTCTTCAGGTGCTTGAAAATTTAAGTTTGTATAAAGGTGAATGTACTAGATTGTTGCAGAGATACTGACATCTTTTCAGGGATGTGGAGTATTTTCAGTTTGTGTGGGTGATATTCAGCTAACTAGGATAGATTTATAACTGAGGTGATTTATCTCTTTTCCTCAATGAGTAATGAGTCAAGATGAGAGGTGATCAGCCATCCCTTGAGCTGTCTCTGTGGTCAGAATATAAAGCCATGCCGTGAAGAAATGAGAAGATTAGTTGTAAGGTTCTTGTTTTATTCTTCCTTCCCCTGTTGCCTATCATGTTTTCCCTTTTGTCCTCTGGGCCAGGTCTTCCAGCCTGCTGCAGGTTGCTGTAGGCCTCTCTTTCCAGTTCCCTTTCAGTTAAGTAAACTTGATATATGGGAATGGTGCTCGTAGAAATATTTACCCTAGTAGACACTGCTTTCCCTGGGCCTTGTAGACAAAAGAGCAAATCGTTCAGCTTTGGGAGGAAATGTACAGACATCAGTGGTTGGTGTCTGCTGAGGTTTTTGTATGCCAGAAAGAACATAAAAATGGATAAAAACCTGTTGCATTTATCAGGTACCTAGAAAATCTATAGTTGTCAGTGGATAAATGCAAACACACACTCTTCTCATTCCTAGTCCAGAAGCATACTGAGATCCTGCTGCAGTTGTTGAGAAGTCACTCACCTTTACATGCACTGAGCCGTATTTTGGACATGCTGTGGGTGGTTACTTTAGTCTCAGTTTCACAGTAACTATAGCTGGAATGATTACACCAGCAACAATGTGAAGCATCTTAATGCAAACAGCAGCAGTGGGGGGCAGTAGGCTGGAATCTTCCATACCCCAGCTCTGCTGCAGCCAGGCTGCACATGGGGGCTTCCCGCAGCTGGGAGTACTTAACTCACAGCCTCCAAGTAAGTAGCTTCTATTTAATTTTGAGCACCAGAATATCTGCTGAAATAGAAACTGAATGTCCTGAAGCTTGTGGAGCTAGGACTGGAGACAGACACATTCACTGGGAGGTTTGAGTGTTAAAAAAATTGAGATTAGTCTCATGTTCTGGGTTTGACTTTTTTTTTAGTCTCTCCTTAGCTGATTCTCTTTCTTCAATGAGTATTTTATTCCATTAGCCTTGGGGAGGAGAACTTCCAGAGACTGAGGGGAATGTGTTTTAGTTTTCATTCAGTTAAATATTCTTCAAATGTTACATATGTAAAACCACCATGGCTGAGAGTGCACTGTAGTATATTTATGTAACTTGCAAAAATGCTTAAGGGCCCTCAGTCTTTTTGTAACACGTGAATAATGCCTTTGTTTGAAGAAGTCAGGAGGTTATGAGTGGCTGTGGTGAGGAGTTGTGTAAGGATCAGTCAGATCTAATTTGGTCAGAATGAAATGGTGAATGGGAAGTCAGAAAGAGATACCCTTTGTGTGAATTGGATGCCATCTGAGAAAGAACAGATTGACCAGTATGTAGCTTGTGAGGTTCTTTGAAGTGCCTGTATTTGAGCAATTTTTCTACATACAGATGCACTCAGACATTCAAACCAAAGAAATTCCAAGGCAAACACCTTTTAATATTGAGAACAGAAAATATTAATATAACAGAAATAGAAAATACTAAATTGTACATAAAATTAACTTTTATTTAATTGTATACAAATAGAAAATACTAAATAATATCGATATATAATATTAATAATACGTTACTTAATTTCATAATTCTTACCTAAAAAAGGAGTCCATCTTGTTCCTGAAGTCCTACACAACCAAAAAGCATTGATCAATGATTACTTCTGAACCCTTAGTCGCCAAGATGTTGTCTTTCTAAATAGAAAATGATGTGATAGAAATCCTTAAATGATGAAATAAATAAAATTGAATGTTATGTACGAAGTGCATAAAGTGTATTGAATGCACTAAGAACAATATTTAATGATTTCACAGACAATCTCACTCTCCCTGCATACAGCTCAGGCTGCATTTAATGTGGCATTTCCTACATGTGGCATTCAGCTCCCTGTGACTTTTCCATTTAGTTTACTGATAAATGGACTAGTTTTCTTGAAGTGCTTGGGAAAAGGAAGTTTTGCAGCAACTAATCTCTTTCAGGAAAATAATGATAGTGTAGCACTTTACAAAATAAATATGAAAAGTAAATGTTTGGCAGGGTTATTGAGAAGAGTTAAGGTTAGGTCGATAATCAAACTTGAACAATCCTGTCTTTCACTTGTTTGCATGCTTATAGTACTAATTGCTACCTTGGTTTTTACTTTAAAAGTTGCAAGTTAATATGCTGCTTTAAAAGGCATGAACTTATTTTACCTAGTGAATGAGCAATGATACACTTTCAAGAATACTTGTTAGAGAGTCATTTCCTAGTACCACAAACTGAGGAAGTAATTTGAAATGAGTAACTAGTGGATTTAATAAGTCAGCTAATGTACTCTTGAAAGGAATGAAAATAATTTAATATCAGACTAAAATATTTGATAAAGAACCTATTGTACCTTCATCTTTCAGGCTTGAATCAAGTATTTAAAATCTGTAGAAGTGTTTTCTATGACTTTAGTGTGGGTTGATCAGATTTTTGCAAATACATTAAACAATTAGACTGGTTGATCCTTTACAGCGTGGTTCTTACGGGAGATTATGTAGATAGATGGTAATTTTGACCTTTATTAACATTGACTTCTGTGGTGGTCAGTGGAGATTGGTGAATAGTCATGAGGTCCTGATGTAAAATTGTCAGTTTGCTATTACTACCGAATGTCTCCTTAGTACTAGAATGCAGTTAGCAGAGCAAAGCAATAAAAGCTGTTTGCTCAGCTAAAGTCCAAAACTTTGATTTTAATACGTTTGACAAGGTCTTTCACAAGAAAACCATTTCCCTTCAGGCAGACTTCCAAGTGGTTTTTTCGTCTGTTTTTAAGTGGCATTTGTAGGTCAGACAGAAGTACTGCCAAGCTATCTTAGCCTGTTGCAATTAAAATCACCTCCTTCACATAGTAGTAACAGAATTTTATGTCTTTAAAATTTTTCTAGGTATTAAAAATAACAACAGGAATAGATGCACTAGTAGTAATGAGTCACAAAATTAATGTAGAAAACCCCCAATGAATATGTAGTTGCTTTTCAGTACTTCTTTTTTAGTGATTTTTGCGATTTTCTTTCCCAGGAAGGAATTTTGCACATTCTAGATAAGCAAGCCTGAAAATTCACTTTCATTGGAAAGTCATTAATGATGGATTATAGTAGAAACTGATGCAGCTGTAGAGTTTAATTTGTTTCTTTAGGTTTTTTTTTCTAAAAGAACTACAAATAATAGAAAAATACATTCTTTTCAAGTATAGTGTGTAATGCAATAGCAAAGATATAATGATTTATTCGCTTCACTAGCTTTGCAGGGTTTTTTCCTTTTGCTGCTATCGATATTTTTTTTAACAGTAATGGAATTCATGGTGCAAAGATTTTTGTAATTAAAGGTGGAGTTTTTTTCAGCAGGGGCTTGAGAGTCAGTATGTGGAAGAGTATCTGAAATGCTTTTTTGCCTTCTGCTGCCCATCAGTCACTCCCCTACAAGCATGCCAGGTTGTGGTGTTGATGCCACTGCAGGTGCAGTCCCACACGTTCTCAGTCTAGGAAGGCATCATAGCACTGTCTCGAGGTCTGCCTGAGTCTCTCCTGGCGTTAGAGCTGCAGCTTTTCACAGATGTGAAGCCAGGTGGCTCCTGCAACCACTGATCCCCCTTACTCTTTCTCAGGTTCGTGATATTCCAGAGGGCCAATCCTGCAAGCAGTGTGACATTCTCATCACATGCTTTATGAAAGAAAATGGACATAAAAGGGTTTCTAAACATAAAGTATCATAAGATGCCCTAGCTTATGGAGACCTAAGCAAAATAATGAATGTCTACACATATTTCCTGTTTCAGTTTCTTCTTAGATTTGTGGGGAAAGTGAATGTGAGAAGTCTATGATGTCCTTTCTGGTGCTTCTGTTCTCTTCTGATCATAGAGTTGCTTTGTTTTTGGTAGTCAATTTCTGTCTGCCTCAGCTGGTTCAGCAGTGAGATATATTCCCCCCTAGGAAAGCATGCTTCTCTTTCCTGCTAAAGCCTCCTGTTTGTGTGAGACCTGTCCCTGTCTCCCTTACCTTCTGATTTTTAAGAGCTTTTCCCAACACTTAGTTTCTTTGTTACGTTTCTTCTTTTGACTTGTGTTTCTTCTCAGAAACTGGAAAAAAAAATGATTGAGAAGGAGTAGAGTAAGAAGGATCATCTGACAGTGATTATGGACCAGTCTGAAAAGTCCATGGACAGTGAGGACTAAGCATGCACAAAAAGATAAGGGGTGGACAGGAATGTGCTTTAAGAGAAGGAGAGGCTGAAAGGACAGACAAAGAAAGAGTTGTATTCTTTAGACAGTAAAAACCTGAGGAAAGTATATAGAAGTGATCAGTGTAATACTTGGGGTTCCAGAGGTTCTTTCCTCTGTGTCTTTGGTTAGGACACTGAGTCCTAGGATATGAAGATGGGATGATAAAATAGGATTGAGTGGCAGAGATTTAGTGTGAGAAAGAGGAGAAGAGAAAATGCAAGGGTATCATAGAAAAGGCATCACAGAAAGAAAAAGAGGAAAAAACAGGTGGATGAAAAGGAAAGAGGAAAGGCACTAAGGACAAGTGGAAAGAAAGATAGGCTGTAATCTACTGTACAACATAAAAGAAAGGAAAAGTGGAGCAAAGCCAGAGGGAGTAAGAAAAAGCAAGAGATTACATTGCATTATACAAAAATGCATTAGAAAGTCATTGGGCTTGCTTGCAATCAGGGGACCAGAGGAGGTGAGGAGTCTTCCACAGTGCAGACTCATGTTTTGTGGCACTAAGGAAGCAGAATGAGGGAGGGGAGCTCAAAGGAGGGATGGATTAAATAACTATTTGAGTGGCATAAAAAAGGCAAAATTCTAGAGGAAGCCTTATGGTTTATGAGTAAAACTCACACAATTCTTGCGTTTATACTTGTGCATTTGAATGGAGATTCAGTGAAGCTATCCACTGTTTAAGATTATTTATGTGGGAAGCTGTACTGAGCAATCCTGTAGACAATGCTCACAGCCTGATCAGGAGCTCAGTGTGGTCAGCAGAACCATTCCACTCTGCATTGGCTTGTTTCCAGAGTCTCTGACCAGTCAGCCCAAAAGGCAAATGCAGAACTTTTGCCATTACAATTTGGCAAGTGTTTCTGAAGCAAAGGAAGTAGTCATGAGCATGTTTTGCTCACTGCCCTGCCCTCTGACTAAATTGTTGGTGTAGGAGGAGAACTCTGTATAGCAATGAGACAGAATATTTCTGCTCTTAGTATCCCTGGTTAAGGGGTAAAGGAAATAACTCAGAACTTGTTCAAGCATCGTCACCCAGCAAACCACACATGAGTGTCACTCAAGGAGTGTTTAGATGGCATTCCTGTCTTCGGTACTCAACAGTGCAACATACTTCTGTCCCTTAATAATATCAGCTAGAAAGGCTGACTAAGAGTCTAAATACTGTTTTCCAGTTTTAATTTGTTTCCTTCCCTTTCAGTAGAGATGGATTGATTCATTATAATGTGTTTAACCCTAATGGATACCAGATAAGCAACAATTGTAAGCAAGTTTAGGTCTCTGTAACTAATCAACAGTTGCTAAAACTCTGACATTCCTTGACCATATCCGGTATGCTGTGCGTTTGTACCATCATTTGATCAGTAAGTTACTCTTCATGATCTTTTCTGAAAGAGAACTGTATCTGTGTTTTCACATACAAGCTCTCCACCCACTCGTGCCGTATGTTCCATTTAAAGTTCCAGGACAGGAAGCATAGTAGAGATACCCCTCACTTTCACGTCTAATTACAATTAAGTGCTTTACATTGAGTCAGACTTTCAGTTTTCCAGTTCCAGCATTCTACAGATGGGACTTTGTGTTAAAGAAATGAAAGTTAAAAAAAGCTTTGCCTCTGTGTTCAAGTGTTGATTCTGTAATTTCCTTTCATTACTATCCATGGCAAAACTGGGCAAAATGCCTTTTGTCTTTTGTGGATTTTTATTTCCATGGAAAGATTTTATAGACACGGTTTAATGTTTTAAGATAATCTACAGGTCCATGTTACTCTGACCTTCTTTTTGCAGAGGTGCTAAGTTCTGTGAGCGGAAGCCAGGTTGTAAGTGAGTGGGGGTAGAGAAGGATTTGCAGAAGATTTCTTATGTGCAGCAAGCTGCAATAACTCTGATAAGGTATTACATTTTATACTAATTGAGAATTCCAGCATGGTGCACTCATTATTTAAAAATAGTGTTGGGTTTTGTGGTTTGGGATTTTTTTACAAGTTGGAATAAATAATCAGAAAACTGAAGAGCAGCAGTGTTGAGGTCTGCCAGGATTGTAGTAGGTGCTGTTGGCAGGGTCACTAGTCAGTTCCCATAACCAAACCTCATCTTTTTAGGAGTCTTGATGTCAAGTGCGAGGTGTTATGTCATGTGCAGCCCAAATATCCTGTAGAAGGAAGACTGTAACAGACTATATATGTCTATATATGTGACGTATGGACTGTATTTGTCTATCTGGCATACTCTTTGCCTTATATTCTTATAATCTACAGAATATAAAGACCTGAGGATGATAGGCCAGAGCTTATGATGCTATTGAAATTGCCAGAAGTTGAAAAGGGCTAACTCAGAGTAGCATTTGTCCCAGACTCATTGTCTTCAAACCTCATGTAGTTGGAAGAAGTGGAGGCTGCAGTTTTATTCAGTTTTACATAAAGAGACACCGTGCAGTGAAGAACAAATAAGCAAACAGATCTTAGGTGCGTTTGTCCAGATTTTTTTCAGTCCATAATAATTTAGGTTTGAAAAGGCCAAGCCTAAAGTAATACTTGTCATCACATAATATTTACAGCTTTATTAAACATAGCCAGTATCTAACAATTATGAACCTAGCCTTTGCTGTTTTATATATGATACCTCTAGTTTTATTTTAGTACTGCTAAGGATGCTTTTATCTACAATTAAAAACACATTTCTAGTATGATTTTTAAAAATGGCCTTCCTTTTTTATTTGCCTGCAAATTCACTGCAGGAAATAATTGTGTTTGCCATTTATGGTACTTAGAACATGAACTACCTGATCACATCTACAAATTAGAAAATTAAACATCTAAGAACTAGAAAATGAACCCCTGAAATAATCCTCACAGATATTCCTGGAAGCAGAATTCCAACCAAAGAATTAATTAGGTCATAGTCTTTCAGTAACAGCAAAAAGCCCACAGCCAGTGAATTAGTTTTCTTGCAACACAGTTATTGCCAGAGTTTTTTTTAGGTGAATGATGATACACATATTTGACTAATATAGAAAAGCAATGACCTAAAATGGTGATTAAGAGTATTGACAAAAACTACACTTGTTTAGAATATAGATATCTTAATGAATTAACTAATGGTATTAATTAAATGTGACAGATAAATGGCCTCTGAAATAGTATTCTGCAGGGGAGTAAAAATTTGATCATGGCTAGAAGAATTGCGGGTTGGCCCACACTGCTGCACCTGTTTGTCTAAAGCTGTTGAAGGGTAGATTTAAATACAGGCTCTGGAGTCTTTTCTCTGAAATCCTCAAAAAATATGTACTTGAACTGAGAAATAGTATCCACAAGGAGCTGAATTTGATGCCACAGACTCATTTAATGGAAGCCAGTCAACCAATGTTTAAGGCCCAGCAATACTCAGTCACTCGTCATTGGGTCTGTGCATGAATGCACGATTGCAGAGCAAAGAGTTATTTTATTTGTCCTGTGGGAAAGGAACCTCAAATTCTCTTACGTAAAAAGACCATCTATTAAATCTATAGAGTCGTAGTCATACTGGGCAAAGATGTCCTACCAAATCATCCTTTTTCTTCTACTTCACTGTAATTTCTCCACAGTCATATCTGAGTTCATAAGTAGGTACAATATAACGCTGAGGTTAAAAGGGAGGGTCAGTACGGTGAAGTGACTTTCACTCAGCAAGAAGACTGCTTACAGACATCTTATGTGTTCCAAGTATGTATATACCAACTATCAAAATTACTTTAGAAGGGTTATTAAGAGGTTGCCATTTTTAAGTAGATGAGTGGACAGGAATATGTTAAATAAATAGTTCTCAAAAAATAGAAGTCGTATCCAAATGAAGGTGAAAAGAAAATTTATGTTAAACATGAAGCATTGTTAAATGGGAAGCCTTGATGAAAGAGGACTAAAAAGGTGATGAGAAATAACCCGTTAAAGACTTGGAAGTACTAATAAAAAAATATTTTAATACATGCTGGAAACAGGAGGTCATTGAAGAGTGTATAGAGACAATGACTCTTGAACAAATTAAAGAAGTGCTCAAGTAAGGCAAGGCCACAGGAGCAGAAAGATGCAAATTCTAGGTATCTTAGAAGAATTTAAGAAGATTTCCACACCAATACCTTTCATTACAGGGGAGGATTTGCGGGATCTGTCTAGTGGTGGAATGCAGGTGAAGGAGTTTGCAAGCATATCCATATATCAGTAGTGACAAATTACCAGGAACAAACACTGTTTTCCAAAGAAGTCAGATCAAACTGAAATGCAAATTTCTGAACTTCCTACAGTAAAGCCCTAGCTGTGGGGCATAGGACAAGTGGCTTAGCCTCAGCGAAGGTGGTGGCAGCCATTAGGACACCAAGAGAGCTCCTGGAACTGCATGCCAGTAGGTCTGATCACCACTCCAGGCAAATAGGTAAAAGCTGTAGCAGAAAAAAATTGTAGGGACTTGGATAAGTATAATATTTATGAGTAAATAAAAAAAAATAGGAAAAGCATTAAGCTTTTCTTAGAAAGGAATCGTGTGTCACAAACCTGTTGGAATTCTTTGAAAGAAAACTAGTAAGTGTGTGGCTCAGGATGGTTCATCAATGTGATGTGTCTTGTTTTCCAAAATAGTTAATTTCAGTGTTATTCATGGAGTGCCTTAAAGGAATTAAGTGGTCAGGGAATGAGAGAGAAGGTCCTGTTTTGGGCTCTTTTGACAATGGAGGGGAGATACCTGTATATTTCCAGCAGGACTTGCGATGGGACCTATGCTGCTCAAAATTAATCATATTGAAACTAATTGTGCAAAGTTATGCATTGGTGAAGATAAAAAAAATTAGTTAATGCCAAAGTAGATGGTGAGCAGATGAAGAAGGAACTCCTGGTACTGAAAGGCCTGGCAATTCACTGGCAGGCAATGCTTTGTGTTGTCTTCAAGGGGATGAGAAGCAGCTCTGCCTTTGCAAAGGGGAACCCTGAGGTAGCTATTGCCAAACAGGGAAGAGAACTTGGAGTCATGAGGAGCAGTTCTTGAAAAATGTCAGTTTTGTGATGGCAGTGGTCAGAAGAAGGAATAAAATATTAATGATTGTTACAAAAGGAAAAGAGAACACAATGTCAGAAATACTTCTGGCATGGATAACTCAGTGGCACCCTTAGATTTTTAATGGATTTGAACACTACATGTAAAAATGAATCTGAAGAAGTGCAGATGAATGTTAGATTGTTCAAAGGTACAGAATTATTTCCCCACAAGCGGAGATAAGCAGACCAGGTCTTCTCAACTGAAAACAGGAGAGAAATTAAGAAGAAATAGGACCTAGACCTGTACATCTAATGAATTCTGTATAGAATGAAATGTATAGAATGTATGAATGGAAAATAATTATTTTTTGTTTTCTGAAATACAATAGCTGGAAGACCAACAGAAATGATTTAGGTAAAACAAGCAAGAAGAAGTATTTTTTTTTCACACAACACAGTTAAATTGTCAAGCTCATGAGGATAGAAGTTCTTCATGTCAGATGTGTAAATTGGTTTACAAAACTGTTAGATGAATTAAAAGAAAAAAGTAAGATACAGAAAAAGGATTTTTACAGGCCTTGTACAGAAAGTGTTTTTAAACTCAGTGGACTTAATGGCATCTCCCACTTTAAAAATGCAGGAAATGTCATTCCATATTTGCCATGTGTTTTTCCCTCAGCAGCCATTATTAGCTGCTATCTGAGCTGGCACCACTCTAGAAATAGATTTGTATTCTGACTCACTGCTCTTTAGGTCTTAATTTTTAGTTCAGTGTACTTCTATATTATAGTTAATATTTAAATAAGAAATTTCAGCTGAAATAGTAATTCTAACATATCCTACAATAAAGAATATGTTTTGATGGCTATAAAGTATCTGGGATCCCTATATTGGAGTCGTATCTCCCAACTTTGATATCTTTTTACATGGCACAAATCAAGATTATAATTTCTGTTAAATGCAGAGAAACTATAGTTGTTTCTGTGTGCTTTCTCTCTGTTCTTTACCTGTTTTAGATGTGCCAGTATATGTTAGTGTGCTGCTGGAGAAGTTTTCCGAGCACTGAATGGAAATATTAGTATTTTTAATGAACATGAATGTAGGATGATTTGTCCTGTAACAGCACATCTTCAATTCCATAGCAGTGTATCTGTATTTCTTTTTCCATTATCCTACATGTATATATACACTCACCTATATGTGTCTGTGAGAGAGAATAACCCTTAATAAAATAAGTTCTGTAGGTGAAAAACTTTTTGTATTAATATTCAAACGTTTCCAAATGTTGAGTGTTAAACATAATAAAGCATACTTATTACATAGAAAGACTTGTGGACATGCTGGATTACGTAGTTCAGTAGAAATTACAGTGGGATTCACTGAATTTCATCCCAGTAGCGAGAGGTGAGATGTAATAAGTACAGGCATAGCAAGAAAATACCTGCTGCACTGCTGTCCTTTATGGTGGGGCTCAGTAATCTTAAAGGTTTTTTCCAACCTAAAATGATTGTATGACTTAATTCTTCCTCTTACAAAAACAAACAAACAAAAATCCAAAAATCCACCCCAAAACCAATGCCTAGGTCCCCAGGCAGGTGGTGTAGAGAGGTATCTCTGGGGTAGCTCTCCTCCAGGGCTTACAGGGAGGGCAGCAGCAACTTCCCTTGCAGAGGCTAAATCCTGCTGGCAGCAGGGACAGCAGGAAAGGGTTGGGTTAGAGCATGTTCTGCAGTATGGCACAATTACTGTTCCCACCTGATAGGAAGGCTGGGTTTCTTTTTCTCTGGTTTATGTCAGTGGAATGTTGCATGAATTAGAGATGTTTTCTAATGTATGCTACCAGACCCTTTATGCCATATAACATTTGAAAACATAGTCTTTACCTGTTGCAGTAAAGTCCAAGCACTTCTATGGAAGTTTGTGACCTAAACTGGAATAGATACAAGGCAGTACTATCTCTTTTTTATAGTAAGCAAAAAATATGGTCACTGTTTTGCTCAGAGGAGTATAGAAAGTCTTAAGCACAATGAGGAACAGGATTGAAATCTCTCAGTCCTGCTACCTACTTCAGGGTCCTTCCTCCTGCATCAAGTTTGGCATCGTAATCATGAAACCTTTGAAAAGTGATTTATGAAACTGAGCACGTGCCAAGGTAGATGTATGTAATATTTTACAGGGCTTCCAGATAAAGTTGGGGGACCAGTTGCACATTTTTTAAAGTATGTTTATAATCAGGTTAATTCAAGACTTAAAAACATTGGCAAACACTGCAGTGCCTGCGTCTGTCGTGTTCATGTAGCTCAATGGTTTGATTTCCCCATTTTCTTACCTCTTTGGAGAATAGCAGATGTGAGTGGACATAAAAATCTTACCAAGTGCCCAAATCTGCCCAGAGTTCTATGCAGAGACAATGTGATGACAGTGATTCCATTTTCACCACAAAATTCTACTCCAGTTCCATTAGGTCCAGTTACTGCAGCTGTCAGAAGGGAAACCAGATCCTTCAGGCTCCTGTCCCCTTGGCTAACAGGGACAGTTTAACAGCAGGAAGACTGTGTTACCATTTGACAGATTCTGGGTTTCCCAAAACAACTAGAATGTTGTGAGGAACAATTTAGAGCAGCTCAGGGCAAAGGTGGGTTGCTGCAAAACTAATTTAGCTTTGCTTAAAAAGCAAAGAAACCATAAATAAAAAAAAATGGTTAGAGTATGTACTCTTCATGCTTAACAAGAGTCTTGGAAACTGGTAACTCAGTGAAACAGCCACAGGCTGTATTTTTTTTTTTTCTGGTTAATCTCTGTAGACCTATAAAGAGATCAGGATAAAACCTGCATACCTGTCTGCAGTTTTGCCTCATCTCCACTGCCCTCTGCACAGTGAACTTTTGGGGAAGCCATGGGTCCCAAAGGAAAGGTTACAGTTGAGCTGATGTTTTACAGGGATGGACAGAGACTTGGTGTGTGGCAATTCCAGTGCAGCTGTTTCCAAAATGTGCTGTTCTGTACAGTCACAGGAAAGGATTGTGGTCAACAAGCCAGAGGAGGAAAGAGACAAAAGGAATCAGTCAGCACCAGGTTTCAAGCCATTGCTATATAGTTTATCCCCTCTTTGGGGCAAAGTTATGTGGCTGACACAGGGAAGTTGAGACAGCAACAGGCTTCTTCCTTCAGCAGTGTGCTGAAAGGGCACACTGGATTTTTAGGATGCTCAAGTTCACACTATCATTGGAAAAGCATCACAGCTTCATTGAGTTGTAAAGGGCAAAGTCAGGGTGACTTTGCATGTGTTGCATGACCTCAGAGCAGCAGGAATTATTACTTACTCAAACAGCTGGAGGTGTAGAATGAATTTCAGGTGATGAATCTAACAGAGCAGAGCTCTTTGGCCAGGAGGGAAGGTGACTGTGGGTAGGATGCATTTAGGGAATCTCACAAATCAGCTGTGGTACAGAGAAAGGGAAATGTTTATTCATTCTTGTGACAGCAGAACTGTGAGTCATTTAATGGAAGTAGTGTCTATTAGGGCTGAAAGAAACAAAAGAAGATGCTTTATCATATAAGGCATATCGAAGCACCTTATGTTGCAGAAACTGAAAGTTTTTATGGAAATTCAGAGATTAATTGGATAGGTTCAAAGAATGTGATTTTTGTCTTGGGCTATTCAATAGCACCGCTTAGGTTCAAGAAGTCCCAGAGCCATGAATAGTTGAAAACTGAGGTGCCATTATGGGAAATACCACTCTCTGCTCTCGTCTTACTCATACACTCTTCCCTAAGTTCCCCCTATTTCAGAAGGGATACTGGCCTTGATAGTGTAACAGAAATGCCCATTCTCGTGTTTTTAGGAACGAGGTAATGTAGAAAAAATAGTATTTGAGGTCTGAATAATGATGCAGACATTTTACTAATAACAGGATACTAGTAACCAACTAAACAAGGCATTATTGTAACTGAAAGGAGAGGATCAAGCACACCATATTACCAGTCACTCATTTTCATTATGAGAGACCTTTTCAGCCCTGCTCCAATTGTTTGGAAACTCTCTGAGGTCCCTGAGCTCCAGGTGCTTAGTACAGTCAGTTGTCAGTGAAGGAAGTCCATCTGATAGCACAGTGATTTCAAACTGGTAACAAGCAGGATTACGTTATTTATCCCCCTTTCCCTCAGATGAAAGTGCTTATTTAGGTCACATGGAAAATTAGTTTCTCCTTTAACAGATGCCACAAAATTAGTACATAATAATCTGCGTACAGAATTTTGTTAAATGTTACTTTGGAGTTGTAATTTTTCTAGGTGGTCAGTTGACATTCTTTGACACTATTTCAGAGGAGGAAATTGGTAATTAATCAGACTGCATCATTTGTTTATAATGAAAATGTGCATTCATTGGCTATGCAAATATTTATTTGAGTGCAGCAGAATATGCCAGTGTTAGGTGCAGGAGATAATGTTCATGATAGGAGGTTATTTATTATGATTCAACCCAGCCAATGACAACTGTTTTTTTGTCATTTGGAGCCTTTCTTGAGCTGGGAGGTTTGTGCCAGGCTGAGAATAGAGGATGCCAAAGGGCATCTCTGCTTGTAATATGTGTTAAGACCTTGTGCAGTTGATGTGAAATGGATTAATATACTGTCTGTTAGCTAAAATGCTCTTAGTGTTCTTGAAGCTTGATATAGAACAGGAAGGGATTTAATAGAAAACTGGAGCTAACTTCAGGGGGGTTTAGGCTCTTTTTATCTTTAAGTGGTGTAGATGAACAATTTAGTAAGGTCTGAATTACAACTAAAAGACAAAAGGAAGTTGAGTACAATAAAATTATATATTTTATTTTAAAGGGCTCTATGTTTTTGAAATTTCCATTTGGCTGGGCCAGCAGACTCTAGAGCAAATAGAGACACTCAAGTAATGTAAAATGTAAATGTATAGTGATAATGTATAAACTCTGTTCCTTGGTTTTTCTCTTCTTTGCCCCTTAGTTGTAATTTCGCTTAAAACATCAAAAGCTCTCCTGTATAAAACCTATAAAGGTGATTTTGAAAGGTACCTCAGTGCCTTTTGTATGTAATTTCTGTACAGAAGTTCTTCTCAAAAAGAACATATACACCAGTCTTTATAAGTGGCTGAAAATCATAAGAGACTTAAAAGGGGAGCTGTATTTATATTTGCCTTCAGGATTTTGAACTTTTCCTTTAAAAGTACTTTAACGGTGATGAATTTTAATGTTTTATATATGCATTTGGCTCCAGCATCTGAGGGTTTAAGAAACTCAGCAAGTACCACAGGACTCATCACGGAATTTAGTGCACCAGTCTTTCAAGCTGGCAGCTCCCAGCTCTTCCTCTATCAGTCTTCATTGCCATCCTCTCTCCTCTTCAGCATCCTGTCCACTCCCAGCCAGAACTATTGCCTTCTTAACCTACCTTGTTGGCCCCAGTAGCACAACCTTTCCTTTCTTCCTCCCTTCTCTGCCTCTTACCAAGTCCCACCAAGGCAGCACAGCGCTCAACCTGATCATGATGTGTCAGGGAATGAGCTTGGGCTCCGTGCTGTGTCTCACCTCTGTTGTTGCTACACCTCACCCATCAGAAATGCTGCATTTCTGGAATGATGATTTTGATTGGCATCATCCAACGGTTTTCTTACTCATGAGTATTTCCATGCTTAGATCTGTGCCTACAAGTACTACTCCAGTCAGTACAAGTGGCAAGGTGAATGTCAGAAGGGAACACTTCCCATTCTACTAGAATAATTTTTACATGGGAATCTCTGAAGAGGACATTTTCCTGACCTATATGACATTCTCATCAGACTGTAGTAGTTCCAAATAAGCCATTTCAACCCAGCATATAAATTACTTGAATGCTTTGGTATGTTGTACAAAATACGAATTTAGGGCAAGGATCTTTTTTAGGGGGTGGGGGGAACATATGTGCGCGTAGTTAAATAAAACTGCTTCTTCAGATATGTATAAGTCTGTCTATTAATGGTGGAATACCAAGTCCTGCTTCAACCAAAGACATTTTAAGAGGTGAGCAGTATGCAGGAGCCTCACACAATGCCACTCTCCCCATTTGTTAGGAAAAATGTAGTAATCCAGAGACCTACTAAGATTTCTCATTACAGACATGTCACGGCTTTTTCAGTACTCTGCAGCCCATTTGCTGGTGCGTTATCAGTTATTTGCACAAGCAGTAAAAGTTTGTCTGAAAAACATCATGCTCCATCAGGCAGATAGATTATTTCTTCATCCTTGCTGTGTTTCTTATTCACTAGGTGGCAAGTACAGCCAAATTAGACCTAGCAAATCCAGGAAAGTCTGGTTGCCATAGGCTAATAGCAGGAGATACAGTGGTGCTTTCTTTTCTGAGGATGCATAGGCAAGACAGGGATGCACAGATTTAGTGTGCCTGTTGCAGCTGGCGTCCCAGTGGTATGTGTACTGGTGGGGCAGGATGTAGGTGAGGGAGCAGGAGCAGTACTGGAGTGTCTACCAAGCAGTGCATCTCCTGAGCTGAGGTGATGTAAAATAGCAAAAATCCATCTGTGATGAAGATGCTGTCTACATCAATGAGGCACCATATCACATTATGTTGAGGAGCTGCAGGCAGACAGCACTAAACTATATAAATATGAAAAGTTTTGTTGGTGCTGCACCTGGGGCAGAGAAGTAAGGCACAGGGTTGAGGAGGTATGACAAATTCACACTGGCAAGCTGTAAGCCTTTATTGCACTCTGCCTTAGGTGAGAGCGGTGGTGCAGGATTGTTGCCCATGGGGAGCCTTGGCTCTGGTAGGTAGATTCCCCCTTTGCGGTCAGTCCGTGCTCCTTCCACACTGAGCTGACCCCATGAAGAGCATGCACGTCTCTGGTCAAGAAAAGGTTCCACAGTATGAACCATTTTAAACACCTGTTATTTTTCCAGTGATTGGTTTGATGTTACAACCCTAGTGATACATCAGAAAGTTTTATGGAGACTCATGGGTGGTTGTTCCAGAAAGTTTTCTCCCTGTGACCGAATCTATGCTCTACATACCAGCAGTAGCATCCAGGCTCTTCCAGAGAACTAGCCAGTTGCTGCCTGCACTGCTGAGCAGCTGCACACGCAGTGTGCCTGCATGGGGCTGGGAGCTGCCTCTGGCTCGTGAAGAGCCCATGTGTGGGCTGAGCATCTTAGACACCTGCTTGCCATTCTGTCTGGGCTGTGAATTTTCACCATCATGTATGTAATTTAGTATGAAACAATTTTAATTTCTTCCGTGTCAGGCATCACGTGCATTCTGGTGAGAAGGCATGTTGTTCAAGCAAGGAGCGAGACATCTGAATCCTTGCACACCCAGAATATGCACCTCCTAAGCTGCCTTTTTATGACTGAATGTGTTGGTCATTATTCTTTTATTTTCCCAATCAGACTAGTTGACTAGGAGAGCAGTGTTTCTTTGTAGAAATGGAAGATATATACTAAAAAGCAACCAGATGTGGTAACTTCATTTTTTTTTTACAAAACATTAGTATGATTTTAAGAAAGCCAAACAATTATTTCTGAAATGCGGTTAAAAAAAATTTGCTCCCTGGCTGACAGCTGTGTGCACCAAGTTGTGCTCAGTGAGGCAATTGTAAACTCACATATAGAGGTTTATAATGGAAGCTGCAACTCTGCCTTCAGCAAGGCTGTATAGACGCACTGCTGTAATTTCGATTTGATTAGATGCTTTGTTCAATCAGT
The DNA here is from genome assembly GCA_013397775.1 of Eulacestoma nigropectus. Classification (NCBI taxonomy): domain Eukaryota; kingdom Metazoa; phylum Chordata; class Aves; order Passeriformes; genus Eulacestoma; species Eulacestoma nigropectus. The sequence goes on along the minus strand of VZTE01005137.1, from coordinate 777,118 downwards.
TATTCCTGGTAATAAAAGGAAAGGGCATGCGGCATTTTAGCATCACACATACTGCTTTTATCCAGGATACTTGGCAGGTGAATATCTGAAAGGGAGAACTAGAAATAGAGGCTCTAAGCTGTTTGAATTCTCTCCATGCAGTATGTGAAGTGATTTATTTGAGCTGCAGCCTATAGACCATACATCACCTTCCTGGTTGGCTTTGTTGGCACCTTGTCACATTCTTATGGGCTTGAGGAATTCATTGTTCTTGTTTGAACTGATAAGAACAAAAAAGGGTTTTCTGCCAAGACCTTGGGAAAGGCAGAGGGGGAGGAATGTTGACATGAAACAGCAGGGCTGCACTTTCCCAAGCCTTTCAGCTCGTGCAGCAGCCTGAATTCTTCCCTGGCTGGGAAGCCCGGGTGGAGGTGTGATAAGCACCATTTCCTTGCTGCTACTGCCTAAAAGCTAGCCCTGGGGTAGGATTCCAAACTGCTGCTGCCCGAAAATGTGGCCCTGGAGTAGGAACCCTTCAAAGAGAGTCTCTCATAGCAGCAGGAGGTCACAATTGCCAGGATGAATGTGTAGCATAGAGTGTTGCTTATTATCACAGAATTACAGAATGGGTCAGGTTGGAAGGGACCACAGTGGGTCATCTGGTCCAAACTCCCTGCTCTAGCAGGGTCATCCCAGAGCACATTGTGCAGGATTGCATCCAGACAGTTCTTGAGTATCTCCAGTGAGGGCAGTCTGTTCCAGTGCTTGGTCACCTGCAGATAAAGAAGTTCTTTCTCATGTTCAGCTGGAACTTCAGTGCATCAGTTTCTGCCTGTTGTCTCTTGTCCTATTGCTCAGCACCACTAAGAAGAAACTGGCTGTTGGGAAAGATGAAACAGGAAAGCCTTATAAATATGATTGCCTGGCAAAAGATGCTGAGAATATGGAAACTATAAGTGACATTGAAATGAAAGCATACTTTGAGATACCGGGCCTTAGTCACTGAACAACTGGAAAACAATGGTATGGCTGACTGAAAGTAATCCCCTTTAATTGAACAATACCTTCTGCCAGCACAAGGATGCAAGGGTTAATGCAGACCCTGCTAGCTTGGCAGAAGGGGTCCAAAGAGTAGTTTTTAGGGTTTAAAATATAACGCAGTATGGTAATGCAATGATTCTTATAGGCTGTATGTAAATGCTATAGGATTTGTATCTTGTACTAGATTGGTTGATGAAAATTAGAATATTCAACACAGAAGACGATTTATTGTATTGTAAACGAGAAGCTTGCTCTCTTTACACATGCTCTCTTGCATATGCTCTCTTACCTCTCTCTTAGCTCTTAGCTCTCTACCCTCTCTCTCCTTTGCTTCACGCTTTTTGGCCTGCTTCTAGCAGCGGCTGGCTGCTTTAAGCAGGCCCCCTATACCCAAGCCCTGAGCAATAAACTTCATGCTCTAAAACCGGACTTCAGAGATCTCTTGTCTCCATCCATCCCAACCGTCCAACCGAGGAGATACATCCCACAGACTGGGTTCTCTACTACAGATTGGCACCCAACGACAGATTGGAGCCAACTACAGACTTGGCGCCCTCTTACACCTGGCTCCGTCCCTCACTTCAGATACTGATAGACATTGATGAGGTCCCATCTCAGCTGTCTCTTCTCAAGGCTGAACAGGCCCAGCTCCCTCATCCTACCCTCCTAAGACAGATGCTTCAGTCCCTTAATCATTTTCATAGCCTTCCGCTGGGACCTGCTCCAGGAGAAGAGCCAGTCCTCCAAAAATCACCTTGCTCTGTGTGTGCCATTTGGGAAATACACCACCCCGATCCTTCTTCCTCCACATTATCCTTGAATGCTCAACTTAGGAAGGTGACCTGAGTTCTTGGTTCCGGAACCATTCCTTGAAGGTGGAACATGTTATGGTTGTTGAGAGCATTGCCTTGTTTCTTACAGGCTTTGTAACAAGCATTGTCACAGACAGAGTATCTCATCACTGTCCTGGGGGTCACTATCCTGAATTAAAACTCTAGCTGAACTTGAGTGATTTCCTTCAAATGTCCTCAACATTATGAAAAAGATTTTTTTTTTGCTTTTCCTGAAAGGAGAAAATGTCACCAGAAGAGCTTGAGACTTACAAGAATGTGCCAGTATGAACTGTATTGGTACTGATGAGCAGCGAGCTACAGGAAGTACCAATTAAACCCAGAATTTTTCCAGAGCAGACAACCGTCTTCTCCAAAGCTTTTTTCCTGCTACATGCACAGAGGAGTGTTTTACTTCTGTTACGTCTTCCAGGTACCTTTCAAGCCTCCTAAAGCTCTCTTGTTGCGAGGATACGAGAAAGCCCTACAGAGACTGTCCTTGAAATAATATCAACTCTCTTTGTAATAATAATAACAATTTTAAAAAACCTACTCTTTACCTTTTTAGGTGGGGTCAAACTTAATTTCAGGACACTGATGACAATTAGAGAGGTTTTTATCATTTTTAAATTCAAACAGAAACGAAGATGTTGCCTGCAAGGGGAGCACATAGGGTCAGTGTGTGGCAAAAGATCTTTCCAATAAAGTCCTTAGTTTTTCCTTTTATGGTTATTTTTCTTACCATTTAGGTTACTGTTGTGATGATCTACAGGACCATCTGGAGTGATCCATAGATAAAACATGCTACTTGGCAGTACAGCGTAGGCTGATAGAAAAAGCTGCTGCAGGAACATCTCTCCTATAAGGAAAGGCTGAGGGAGCTGGGCCTGTTCAGCCTCAAGAAGAGATGATTGGAGAAGGGACCTCATCCATGTCTATGAGTACCTGAAGGGAGGGTGCCAAAAAGATGGAGCCAGGCTCTTGTCATCAGTGCCCAGCAATAGGACAAGAGGCAACGGGCAGAAACTGGTGCACAGGAAGTTCCAGCTGAACGTGAGAAAGAACTTCATTACTGTGCTGGTGTCGGAGCACTGGAACAGGTTGCTCAGAGATGCTGTGGAGTTTCCCTTACTGGAGATATTCAAGAACTGTCTGGAGGCAGTCCTGTGCCATGTGCTCTGCTTGAACAGGGAGTTTGGGCAAGGTGACCCACTGTGGTCTCTTCCAGCCTCACCCATACTGCAAATTCTGTTATAGCTCAAATATTAAGGCTGAGCTAACAATGCTTTTCAGAGAATACAATTTGTGTGATATGTTGGATGCTTTGTGGAGTTTTTTTCAGTGTTAAGAGCAGACTTGTGTCTACATGTGGACACAAAGCCTGAAGAGATGAGTTATGATTTAAATCAGCTTCTGTCACCCAAGGAGGTGGCTCTCACTAGTCAGGGCACTGTGGGGAGCACTGAGTATGAGCATCCCCACCAGTGCTGCTCTCACAGGAGGGTGGGGGAGAAATGAGGCACCAAACAGGGAGGACAGAGCAAGTTGATGTTGACAGGACAGAAGGGAAAGAGTAAAGTCGTGAGGGATGTTGAGGTGGCAATGGCAGAAAGCTGAGATCATATGATAGGCAAAAAAGCAGTGGCAAGGTGTCCTGGTTACAGGCAGGTTGGGAAGTATCAGTGTACAATGCAAAGCCTGCCTGCCCATCTTCAAGTCCTTAGTCCAGACAGTGTACTTTGTGTGCTTTAGTTTTCATCATGTGTAGAATAGGAATAGTAACTCCAGTCTTTCACTTTATGAAATATTTTGGTATCTTTAGATGAAAAGCCAAACATCTATTTTGCTAGCACATGGGACAGAGGAAAGCCTATCTACCTAGGAAAGCCTTCTTCTAGGGGTACAGATCAGCTCATTTGGGGTTGGGATATGTAAAGCCATCATCTACCTGTTGCTTAGACCACAGCAATGAAATCTGTAATTTAACATTCAGTACCTTTTATTGCCTAAGAGGGGTTCACATTTTGACTTTATTACTAGTAGTGACTATACAGAGAATATACACAAGGATAAAATACACACAAGGTGTAAATGGAGAAGTGCCAGTGTGTGTGGATGTGCCTGTGTATATGTGTAAGCCAATCTTTGTAATACATGAAGCAGCTTGATACAGGACGAAGATTGAGACAAGCTTGTTGGGTTTTTTAAGTCAGTAGGCAGGTCTAATAAAAAGGTGCTCTTCGCTTGGCAGCCTGGCATCTTCTTCTTTATGTCACTTGAACAGGTATATGCAACTTTAACAGTGGTTGCCAGAGAGCATTTGACACTAATTTGGAGGTGGATGGAGTTTGTGGTGCAAATGCCCCCTGCATTGAGCTTACAGTGCAAAATGCTGAAGGGATTGCATCTCTGATCTCATGTGAGTATTCCTCCTGAAGTGGGGGCTGCTGGCTCAGGCACTGCCTTTGTAGGTGCTCTTAATGATCTTCTCTTCAGATGACCCCACACTGTCATCTTTTTCTCCAAGTCCAGCTCCTCTGACATTCACATTGGCAAGCATGCCAGCTTTGAGCTTTGTCTTTTCTCCAGCTTGGAAGCTGCCCTGCTTTCCATGACTGAGCTCGCTGACAGTGTATCACTGCTCTCTGCTGGAGAAGCACTCAGCTGGGCCAGGCCTCTCTGGGTCTCCAGCTGTTTGTCAGGAATGCAGGTGTGATGGCCAAACTTGATAACCTCTGAGCCTGCAAGAGCAGACTTAACATACAGTTTATTCCTCTTCCTCCTACAGCACAATTTAGGGTCCCTGTTGTGCAGGCTGGAGAGAAGAGTTTTCAGAAAGATGAGAGAGATAAATAGGGTGATACTAGGTGAACAGAAACATCTGTGGTCGTGCAGACTCACTCCTTGCTAGTGCACTATAACGGACACTGATGTCATTTTCACAGGTTTCTGCTCTAGCTTGGAGCATAATTCCCAGTTGTGTTTGCAGTCGTATAATGATCCATCTGTGAAATGTTTTTTCAGGTCAGATTGAATGACCAGTTCGGAGAGAGTTTTTCTACTCAAGGGGTACAGTAAGCACGAGGTCCTAAGAGTTCATGTTGAAAGATACTCGTTTTGGTCATCTTAATCCAGTTTTGGTAGCTGCAGAAGCTATTCTGGCTGTTGCACTGGGTCATTTTTCAAAGACACAGGAAAACTATCAGGTCTTCCCCAGAATGAGAATTATTTAAAATAGTGTCTCCCATTTGAGCCCACACACGCACACATCTGTATCATGTACATGCACACATGATACGTCTTCTAATTTCATATACTTTTGTAGCTCTGGCATCTTTTTTGCTTGAAAACCACTCAAGCATAAATCATAAAAATGCAGCTTTACAACAGCTTTAAAGTGCTTTTATATTCTGCAGCATTCCATGTGAATTATTGCTGTGCTGTCAAAGAAAACAAAAACATTTGGGAAGGACTGTTTATTTTACAGTGGTTGACCAAAAGTATGCAAGTGGTTATGAAAAATGTAGACAGCTAACAATGGGAGGTGCCTCTGCTGATTCTGTAACCCATTCACAAACCTTTGACACTGATTGCAGGTCACTAGAGATAGAGCTAGAGACTTCCCACAGGAAAACACACACTTCCAAATCACTCAAGTTATAAACAAAACACACCATTCTCCACTCTGTTAGTCCACCCTGATCCTTCTTCCCCACCTGCCCACATAGCCAAGCAAAAAGCATGGGATTTGTATACGTGTAGTGAGGCCTTTTTTGTTAGCCAGCTATTTCTTTGAAGTCGTTTCCACCACAACAAGGTTAGGAGTAGAGATGTGTATTTGAATTTGTCTTGTCTTTCAGAGAAACCTTTTTATTAAGGTGGTACCACTTCTGGTGCTGTAGGGTACCATTTCCTGTGATTAGACTCCCTGTGTATTGAGCTCCTCAACAAATTATTGCATGCAAGTTGAAGGTAAGTTGGAGTCTGTAAACTGTTTGACTTCTTGTTAGAAATAAGGCATGTGGTTCCAGTCTGCTCATCCTAGAAAGTGAGTGGTAGAACAGAAGGCAGCCCAACGGGTAACCAAGGAGGCTGCCGTATGAGTGGCTGCCCTGTGAGGAATGGCTGAGTAAGCTGGGACTCTTCAGCCTGGAAGAGATTTAGAAGAGTCTACAAAGTCTTGAGAGGCATGGAAAGAGCTGGTAGGGATTGGCTCTTGACTAGTTTTTCTAAAACTGGAGTGGATGGAATCAAATAAAATCAGTAGTAGCCTGTTCCAGAACAAGCAGAGATCGAGTCCCTGAATTAGCCATCTTGCTTTGGTTGGTCCCAGTGTAAATGTTGGGGTGAGCAGAGAATCCTTAAAAGCAAACAGTAATAGTCATAGTCATACTCACGGTCATAAAGAACAATAACCATCATAATCTTAGAATAGTTTATGAAAAAAAAATCCTGCAGGTGTTTGTTGCAAAGTGGTTAAAAATTCAGCCTTGGTCTGCATTACTTTTTAGCTACCAGTACCTTGCGGGACACTCAAAAAGAGAATGAAACAAAGAAAACTGTTAAAATAATATTGTCCACCCTCTGCCCTACTCTGTACAAGTTCCGTGCAGTTGTTAATGAAGATCTGTTGCTGAAGAAAGGATGTGAATCCTAGCGAACTTGCCTTTCATAGATGTGCAGGGATTACTGTGTCATTACTGTTGACACATTTCCTTTCCTGGTAGGTACACACCCTTCCCCGTGCGTTTCTGCAGTGCATGTAAGTTGGTGTGAGTAGTCCTCCAGTTATGCCTCCTATGTGGAATTTCAGTTGAAAATTGAGGTGGGGAGTGTCTTTGAGCTGACTAGCAGCTGATCAGTCCTTTAGCCCTCTATTTATTACCCTGGTAAATGAGCAGTGCCAGAGGCTGTACAGTATTACCTTGCATGGCTACTTAATTAAAGCTGTCTTCCCTGACCAGAGGGAAATAAGCATGCAAAAGCCTGCTGCTCTTTGCCAAAAGGAGCCTTAGTCAATGGGAGAGAGAGAAATGTTTTGTGCTTGGTCTTTTTGCTGCTTATATTAGAATCATGCACTGCTATTTCTATCTGTTTTGCCAGTTGGCATCCATCCACCTTTTCTATTCATGCTCAAACAGCCAGGAAACACTACAGCGGGAGAGGAAGCCCCTTCTCATATGTTGCTGACTGAGCTGCCAATGGCTTGTATTTGTAGTGGATCCAGCAACAAAACAAAGCACAAAGCAACTCCATCACATCAGCTGTGTGTGCTAACGAATAAGTTCATTGAATAGTTTTGGAGCAGTGTCCCAGACCTTCCCTTCCACTTCAGTTGCAGTAAAGGCATTAAATTTATTTGATGCCCAAAGCAAAAGTGGCATATGTTTCACTAAACTTGAAAAGCTATTTTGTTAGACAAAAAAAACCCCACACAACAAAGCAAACAAACAAACAAAAAACACCAGAAGACAAACCCTGAGATGCTTACTACTCAAAAGTAGGGGGAGATGAATGAATTCAATCGGAACTGATCAAGTTGATTAGATGGTTTAATTGAGCTTTGGTACAGCAAAAAACCAAATATCTCTTCTGACAAGGAAATGGTAAAAGCATCTTATAAACAGCCTGTAATGACAGAATCTGAGACATTAACTTGCATGTGCAAATACACTTACGTGTCTCATGCCGAAGTTACAGCCTCAACAGAAATAGTTTTACAGGGTCTGAATAATAGTTGGGAGAAACAGAGGGGGTAGGGAAGCAAGAAAAACAGCCAAGTAATTGAAAACATCCTCCAGAGAAGTAGCCAAGAAATGACATTTGGGATGCTGAATATGAGCTGGCAATATGAATGCAATTCCTACCACAAAGCCTTTTGTCAAGGTAGTCATCATTTTGGGATGGGTTGATTTGAAAGGATACATGCTGATAGAAACAGGCTTGTCTTAGCCTTCCCAACTGGTAGTAGGATCTGCTGATACTGGAACTGAATTCTGCTCTGGGCATCTCACTGAAAAATAATCTTTCAGTTTTCTTTCACCCACTCATTCTGAACTACCAAATTATGTGATGACCATGGGAGTCAAGGTATACCCAAGGTGCTGTGCCCTCTGCTAACCCTGTAGAACCACTAACTAGCTTTAGTTCAAAGACTCAGATCAGTCTATTATGTTTTCAAGCAATTTGCTATTAAGAATGATAGAAGGGAATATTTCTAAAATGAATAGTGTGATCTTGTTGTAGTCGGAACTTTTCTTTCCAGAATTTATTGGTACTTACAAATACCGCTTTCTCCCTTTGAGACAGAGATAACAATGATTTCAGCTTTGTGAAAAGTCTAGATTAGGATAAAGTAATGTAGTTAGGGAAAGTTAATTGTCATTTATTTTAAATGGACTGACCCACATCCTAAATAGTTTCCTTTTCTTCTAAATTCACTGATATTTTTGGGTTTGGTCCCCTGGAGCTTTCATTGGGGAAGTACTTTCTACAAAAGTGAAAAATCGAATATCTTCTGCATGTACCATATTTCTAATGTGTAAATGTTTTGGACATTGTATAAAGGCGAATGCTATTGTTCCATGTAGGAAATTAGGCAGCAGAAGGGGAATTGGTGGCATATTCCGATGCTACATTCCCTGCCTGGTAGACTTTGCTGTTTCTGTTACCTATAAGTGTGTTTCAGGAGTTTATATTTTAAAATTATTATAAAACACATATTCCATTTTCCTATTGTTTGCAAGAAAAACAGTGCATTTTGAAAAGTTCTATCCCTTAGCTGGGAGAAAAGATTACTGTGAAGGTGTTTCAGAAACTAACAGCATGTTTTGCCAAAGATTGTCCTTTTTCTTATGTGGTGAGCCAGGGGTTTCTGCCTCGGGTCCATACTAAGGAATACTTTGGAAAATCTAGTCAATGGGCTGCTCATGTTACAGAAAAAGAGCAAGAGTTGACCCCGGGTGTTTCACATGTTCTTATTCAGTATCTTTTCTCTGCAAAGCCAGTTGGAGCTGTGATTATTTCTGTGTGTTATTTCATAGACAAAAGTCACCAAAGGAGTGGAAGCTAGGGTTGGTTTTGCCTGTTGGCTGACCTGTAGTAGCCAGCCACATGTGTGCGGTTAGCTTGCTGCAGATGGAAGGCAAATGGCATCACTTAAACTGCTATCAGTGAGCCAACATGTGGTCAGTAACTTGACTGTGTGCCTGCAATTCCTGTTTTGAACTGACCTAGAGGCAGTCAGTTGGTAGTAAAAAACTATCTGAGAAACATTTGTCAGGGAAAGTTTAAGATACGGGTATGTGATTTGGGTATTAAATTTAATTTAAAAGATTATGGTATGGGAACAGGCTTTGAAAAAAGGGGATAGTCAGCATAGCTGCAATGGCTGGGGAAGGTGGACATTTACTTATGGGATGTCTCTGAGCCAAGGGTATCTGGGTGTGGGAATGCTGCATATACAGAACAAAACACTGGAGCTCAGAGATTCCAGAGTTTAATATCCTTTGGTGTGCTTTTCCTTCCTTGCTTTTATGGACAATGAATAAACCTGGGAGAATAATATAAGTCTAGATTTACTGTACACATTTTAAGTCTCATATTCTTTATGGCACAAGGTAAGCTCTAAAAGTTCAAGGTTCCTGCTCTCTGTAAATCAGTGTAGTGCCATCAAAGAGATTGAGGCAGTTCTTGTATGTAAGAATCAGGGCAGAATAATTTGGAAAAAAAAATATAGCTAGTTCAGCATTATTGAACTAGCACATTTTCATTACCTTAAAGCAAGTAAAAACATCCAAGACTAGTAAATCTTTTCCTGTGGCCGAACATTCATCTTGCTCATTTTCCAGTCGTTTAGAAGCAATCTAGTAATCTTTAAGTAGAGATGCTTTCAGTTGTGCTGTAAACCTTTTACGATCCTGAATCTCCAGTTTTGCTTATATGTCTAGTGTTCTGGGCTGTCACTGCCATTCTTCATATGAAAAGGAAATATTTTCTCTAAGATGGGCATTGGTTTTTACACTGCTAGATAAGACAAGCGTGTTATTTGAAAAGCATCTGAAAGGCAGAATTCTTTTGTCTGAAAGCTCTGCATTAATGAGTACATGGATTTTCCATTATTTTATTTTTACCAGGAGTACTCACTATATTCTTTCTGCTGTAGTTACTCAATAGCAGCTAGCGGGTACCTTCAGCTGATGATGACTTGCAAGTGCTATGCACTACCTTTTTTTCTTTGCTTAAAACCCTATTTCAGGATTGTATTGTCAATACTTCAGTTTCCTAGATGCATTCTGCATAGAATCAGTGCCAGTAGCAAAGACTCTAGAGAAGGGCACAGGACCTCTCATTCATCTCTGCAGCTGAGGTAAAAACCTTTGTTAAGGGCACAAGTTTTGGAGCTGGTGGGTGGCCAGCTCAGGTGAGGCTGTGTGAGGTGCTCTTGCACGTCGCTGAGGGTGCTTGCTGTTCTTGCAAGATACCCTCAGCCCTCAGTGACAGGGTTGACAGCTTTTGGAAATGAAGAAAAAACTCCGGTCTTTGGATCTGCAAGTTTCTGTACGTGTCCGCTACTTGTTGAAGCATCCAGCAGTTCATGTGTTTTACTTGCAGCATGCCCCCACCTCCTTCACATGTGAAGTGTATTTATTCTTGTCTCAGCTGTAAGCCTGAACTTGGCACACAAAACAGCATTACACGATATCCTCTTTTCTCTCCTTTAGCAAAGTGAAATGATATGACCTATGCGCTTACATTCCTCAGACTCCTCTCAGTTAATACCTTTCTTTCCACTCTCCCCTTCACTGTAGAATGGGTCCTGATGGTACAGAAAATAGCTCGTGATAGAGTTAGGCAGCCTCACAGCTCTGCCTGGTTGGAAGCAGTGTTGTGCTGGCAGCTGCAGGATGGACAGATGAAGAGTGTGTCTCTGAGTGGGTCGGAGGATGTGGTGCTCAGCCACCTCACAGTGCTGTGCAGGTTGCAGTGTCCAGCCAGCCTCACACATCTCCCTTTCCCTCTCTCCCTCCATTTCAGCCTCCTTCTTGCTCCTTTTCTCCTTCTTGACTTATTCCACCATCTATTTAGTTAGCTAGTCCTGTGATTACAGGTCTCTAACTCTAGCTGTGCTTGCTTGTATCCTCACAGGATAAAAAGGAAGAGAGGGAGGGAGGGGAGGAGGGAGGGAGGAAGGGAGTCCCGTCTCTCCCACTGACACTTGCGTCCAAGGTCTTGGCTAGGGGACAGCCACTGCTGGCAGCAGTCTGGGAGGAACTCGCGGTGGTAGCAGAAGAAAAGAATTTGGCAGGGAGGTGAACCACATGATCGTGATTCATCCTGCACTCTTGAAATGTGGCAGGATAGGAAAGGCCTCGTGTGCCAGCACTGAGAACAGAGATATTCACGTTCAAACATCACATTCTTTTTATAGTAAGGCATGTCTCACAGGAAAAATATTGAACTTGGCCTTCCAGAATGAAGAAAATAGGCCTAACTGTGATTTTATTGCTTGAGTCACTCACTTAATCAGTTACTGGTTGCATGTAGGAAACCTTCTATTAGGCTGACTTGGAAAAATTGTTTTTCATTAATTAGTAATGACACTGAGCTGTTTTTCAGCTTGCTCAAAACGGGTTTCATGTGTAGGTCCCCTTTTGCAAAAACACTCCTAATATACTGTGATTCAGAAGAGTAATCACCTTAATCCAGTCACTTGATGTAACTGACTTCTAGATAAGGCTCTAGTTTTTATCAGGAGTTAGAAGTTTGCTGGAAAGGTGAAAAAAGTTGTATGGGAATCACGATGACTTTTGGGCCTGATACTTCTACCTTTCCTGATATGGGATAACCCCTTCGCCCTGGGTTGCATGTGTGTCTCATTGACATACCACGTAGGAATGAAAACAACAGAAGAGGTCATTTAATGTGCATGGAAGTGCAGGGTGGCAGTTTGAAGACCATGTAATAAATCAGTCCCAGTACAGCTTTAAAATTCTGGCTTTCCTTTTGTAGGCCGCATTTTTGTGAAATGGTAACAAGACCATCTCTTTAGCCTTATTTCGGCCCAGCTCCTCTTTACAGCAGGAGGTGGTTACAAATGCAGCTGTGGAAGGGCAGTTCAGCTGAGGAACACCACTCTGCACAGTCCCACACACTCGCGAGGCCAACATTGGCTCAAAGGCTGATTGCTTCCCATGCGCCATAAATCTGCATTTGCATCCAAAAATGTAGAGGCCACAGTGTATGGAAGTTCCTTTTCCTCCCTGAATGTGTTTATGACAGATTTATATTGATGGCAGCAATGTACACAGCCACAAACATCTATTGTATCCAGGCTCTCCTAACTCAGCCCCTGTTTCCTGCTGAAGGTGAGACAAGGTCCTATATGAATGAGGGGTGAAATTACAGCTGAACTTTCTAATTGTGTTAGTACAGGAGAACCTTTAAGAAATAGAGCAAGACCTTTTGTGTTCAGAGCTACCCTGCCCTCTCTGTACCAGTTCACTTTATGTTAAGTTCACATTTTTTCCCCCTACAAAAAACCAGTAAATGTGTGCCTATATATCTCCCTATGTTTACAAAAGATATTTGAAAGGAAGGTCAGAAGTGCTTTTATTCTTGAAAAAAGACAGCCAGTTTCAGCTACTCAGAACTTTCAAAGTGTATACAAAAACACAAATGCTGGTAACTGTTATTTCAGGCCTCAGGCTTAGACATGATAAATTAACACTGTCCAGATTTCTTTTTGGAAACAGTGCCTACTCCTGCACAGACATTCATATCCTGATGAACTCCGGGGCAGCTCAGAGGGGCAATCACCACATCCTCTGTCTGACCCTGAAGGTGACTGCTTCCTCCTGCCTCCCGCGCTGGGCTCAGCAGATGAGTCCGGGTGCGAACACCAGCCGCAGCTATGAAAGCCAAGCCAGTGTCAAGTTCAGCTCTGCCAGAGTATTCTAGGACCAGATACTCCTTTCTCTCATCCTCCTTCCCCTCTGTCGTCTCCCTGTTTCCCTATGACAGAAGAGGAAGAAAAATGTGATGTTTACAGTAAGGATTTCAGAGGTTCCCAGTGCATTTTAGGAGTGATGCCAGTGTCTTTGGGGCTTTGAAGAACCCTATTGTGAAGCTGCCCTGATAAACCACAGTCCTCTCCATGGTCTCCTACTGATTTGGCACCACCATTTTAATTGGAATAATTCCTTTTCAATTCTGAGTCTAAATTGGGAACCAGGAGGCAATGCTGAGCTGTAACTAGAAAGAGACAGTGACATCTTGCCCATTCCTCTCTCCTCTGTAAATGTTTTTGCTTCTTGTTTGTTGGACAAACATCCTTTCTATTTAACTTCTTGTTGTGGGCTCTGGTTGGTTTGCCAAAAGACTGGAGGAGAAGCGTGGACATGAGCAGAACCTAACTCCTTAAAGAGACTATCAAAGAAACTGAACCAATCCCAGAAATCATGGGGTGCAAAAATGCCCCCAGGGTGCCTATCCACTTCTCTTTTCACCTGTACCAGCTTCTCAATCTAGGCCGTTCAGTTATTTCTTGCTTCAATTCTTCTTTCGCTACCAGATTTAATGGCTTAGGACTTAATAGTTGTTTGCAGTGGTAAATAGCTCCACCTTTGATTGAAAGGAGAGTTCAAAATCTTCTGAACCAAATCCCCTCTTTAAACAGCCCACCTTTATTTTTAATTTTAGAGCAAAAATCACTGGCATGTTATTATCTGTGTTTGCCACGATTCACCCATCAGCCACCTCATGCAGGGTGGTTTCACGTTGTTCTTGCCTGAGCCTCTGTCACCCCTTTTGCCAGAGGTTGTGCTTCTGGCTGAGCTGGGGCATCTGAGTGGTCAAGGTGTCTGCACAGGTTTAACACAGATTTTTTGGACTGACAAACTACTGCAAACATCTGTCTGCGCCTTTAGGTTCCTAACATATCTTTAAATGCCTGTATGTGTGTCTTCCCAAAGACACAGAGGAAGTCTGTGGTACAGAAGGAACTTCTCCCAGGCGTAGGGAGCCTGGCAGTGCAGCATAATGAGCAAATCTCTATGTCCTTGTTTGTGGACTTTTTTGAAGGGAGCTCAAAACACCAGCTAGTAAAAGGAGCATGTGTGAGATGATGTCACCCTGGCTTCAGAGGAAGAGCCCAGGGCTTCATACTTCTTTGTGGCAGCATAAGTCAGGCTTCCAGTGACAGCCGTTTACCCTACTAGCCTGGATTTTAATGGATTTTGGCTGAAGTTGTTACGGTCCGTTTGGTGGAAAACAAACAATCAAATAAACAACAAACAAACAGATCTGTAGTTTTAGGAGGCTACTTTAAAATGTCAGCCATCTGCTAGGCAGAGGCTCGATAAATCAAGGTTGCAGGAGGAGGGTAGTGCGCACACGTGTGCGTCTGTGTTCTGCAGGCTTTGCATACTTCTCTAATGACCAGTTTTCTAAGTTGATACTTATTTTGCAGAAGATGCTCCTAGGTTTTACGCAGCTGGTGGCAATTAGAGGACTGTGCTGGGAAAACTATCTCTCAATCTGTTTCTTTTTTCACTATAGCCAACTATCTAACCTTGGAAGGTGCTGAATAGCTGCACTTCCCATTGCATTTAATTGTCGGTGTAGGTGTTGTATACCTCTGCTGGAGGAATGATGTATCTTCAGATCTGTTGTTTGACTCAGTCTTCATTAAGGCTGGGCCTGGGGTGAAGCGGGTGGAACAGCCCTTCCAGCCTGTCTGCCTTGAAACCATTTTTGTTCTCAAGACAACCCCCC
>VZTE01005137.1:722404-762431 GCA_013397775.1 Eulacestoma nigropectus | reverse complement strand
AGCTCACCCATGAGAGCAGTGTGGTATCCTACTCTCAAAGGAATTCCATTGAAGAAAATAGGCCAGCATGAATGAGGGTGAGAGACTCCAGCACTCCCTTTCCTACCGGCTAAGGAGATACTGTCCCAGGTTTGCAGTCAGTTACAGTGGCAGTGTTCCCACTGATGCTGAGGTAAGCTAGAGCTCCCTAACCACCTCCCTTGTGGGGGATGTTCAGGAGAAAGCAGAACCTAGGGTTAGCAAAAAGCTTTGGTTGCTTTCATTCATTAAAAAACAAAGGAGAAGAGCTGTTTTAACATCACTGCTTTTTTTTATGCACGACTTCAGAACACAATGGTGCTCTGCATAGACTGGCTTGCTTTGTACATCCAGATCTTTATCCCTTCACTGCCACTGCACTGCCATATAGATATAAACCCCCTTGGACCAGCAAAAGATCATTTAAAACAAAGAGGAAAATGATCAGCATTTGCAGGGCAATAGAGGAAACACCTTTGCAAACAATTCACTCCCATTTTGAAAAACGTTAGAGTATCAGCTTCCGGAAGCTTATATACTTATAAAATAATACTTTTGTTAGGTTTCAGATGCACACACACAAACAGATGCAACATATGCCCACCTACAGAGCCCACTTCCATCTGCATGAATATTCCTTCACTCCTCCATCATCACAGCAAATTCTTTAATGCAGGACACAAAATAAAAGTAATTAACAATGTTTATGAGGAAGCGTGTTTAAGTGCACATTGTGAAGAAGAAAAGGCATTAAGATTGTTCAGAGCATAGGAAGTGAGGAGGGAGGAAATTGTGTTTGTTGAATGTGTTTATGTGAGGATTACATGCAGTTTATGCAATTCAAGATTTCAGAAGCAGATAAGGTCTTTTAAATCAGCCATAAAATTTGTATCTGATTTTTCACACCAAAGAAACAACAAAAAATGGTTTTGTTTTCTCTGGAGGAAAACAGACTGAAGGAGGCATAGGGCCAAATTCTGATCTCACTTTCACTGGTGTTAAGTAAAATTGTTGGAAATATGCTGGATTTACACTGATGTAAGTGAGATTAGAACCTTGTCTGTGGCAGACAGAATGTTGTCTCTGTACATCTAGTATGGTTTGGGGCTATTTTAATACGAAAACTGTGTTGCTGTAATGTAGTTGAGAAGGTCATGGTGAGCAAATACAGACAAATGTTATATAACAATTTGCAGCTTCAATATAATTTTGCTGATATTTGGCGGAGTTCTTTGGATCTCTGTATAATTTTGCTGGTTTAAATGTGTTTCTTATGAACAAGTTATTAACTTAAGAGAAGTAAAAAGCATCCACTGGGTGAGTCTGAAATGTATCAACATCCACATGTCATATCCCTTTCAGTCGCTAAGTGAATGCTTGTCTTGTCCGATCTTGTGGATTTAATTTCTGTCAGGATGTGTTTATACTCTTAAAATGAATCTATCCAAGCAAATCTTTCATTCCGCAGCACAGTCTTAGCTGCCCCTGCATAGCTTACAGGTGATGCATATTTGTTTGGCACAGACATGGAACATCCCACAAGATGGGATGAATCAGAGAGGAGGAATCCATGTACCTTCTCCACTGTCTGTAGGCCCATTCTGGTGTTTGGGTGCATTTATTCTGTTTTACAGGCTAAATCTGAGGTCAGATTCTGTACTGCTGTAAGCCAGCAGAGATGCTTTTATTGCAGTGGATCTGTAGCAATTTGCACTGGCTGGGAATTTGGCCCCTAAAAGCTTGTGTCAACAAAAGTTTTAACTGGGGAGAAAGCAGTAGAAAAAACTTAAGTGAAGCTGTTGCTGTCAGAGACATTTCTATTATGTAACCCTAAAGTAGTAGTGTTTTGAGTATAGCCCGTTCAGTCATCCTAAACAGAATTAGTACAGTTGGGAGAAGGGGGGAGGTGTGAATGTTTCAAGGAGGTCTTTGAACATTTCTTGAAATGTTCATTGCATCTAAGATCCCATTTTTTGTGTGCCTTTATTTGCTCCAGAATACCGCTGGACTGCCAACAAAGGAGGGCTTGTCCTCCTAGGAATTTTCTGCATTCCTCTCTGGAGTAGGCATTTTTCTCAGCTACAAAGGCCCTTTGGCAAATTCCCTCTAATCATTGGATTTACCCTGGGCTCTGATAGGTGCCATTCATGAACTTGGTCTGCTGTTTGATGGGGCTGAAGCATTAATGGGATCTTTTCACGATAAACAAAACAGAGTAACATTACTGGAGGAATCACAAAGCTGCTCTTGTAGGGCAGTGTGGTTCTTTTTCTCTCCATTCTCTCTCTGTTCCACTCTGTTCTCCGTTTTCCTTTCATTTTTTTCCTTATCATTTCCTTGCTTTTATCAACATGCATTCTTTTTTGTCTCTGGGACCATTTTTAGTGGCAGATCTTCCCACATCTCTTTACCTCAGGAGACAGTGGACTAGCTCACTGCCTGTGCTTGGCCCCAGGGGGTACAATAAACCCATACAAACAGCCCAGCTTTAGCAGTTTTGCTGTTTTCTCCAGGAGTCTTACACACCTTCAGAGCAGAGACGTGCATAGATCCTAAATCCCATCTTCAGTCCGTGGGTTTCATTCCTGTCAGTGGGTTTCACTTACATCAGTGAATGGCCAGTGTTCAAATGAGGGGAGGGAAAAGTTGTAGAAGGACTCACTTTTGTATTGAAATAAAAGCCAAAGTTGCCTCTGCTTTTTAAGTCCATTTCTAATGGTGATTCTGTAGTCTTTTAGACAACATATGTGCAGGTTTTTCTCTAGTCACTTTTAAAGTGACTGGAGAGTGCTATACTGTCCTAGTAATGGATATGCTGTAAAAGGCAACATACATGGAGGTGACACAACAGCTTATAAAAAATAAACTCAGCGACCAAAAATAAAGCAGAACTGTATCTTTGTTTTGAAGCTGTTTCTGCTCTTCTTTGTGGGGTGATGGGACCAAATAAAATGTAAACAATACACTGCTCTTTCTGCCACCACTCCTTTCATTGAAATACCTCACATGCCTTCTGCTGAAGTCTCACTCTTGGGTTTGGGTAAGCAGTATAGCTCCTTTTGAGAAAATATAAATGGCAAGATTTTTCTTTAAAAACCCTTTCATTTTGAATTTCTGAGTTTGAAAAATGCTGCATTTCCGATTGTCAGTTTTAAACCAAGTAATTTTCACATTCACCACTTTAGTTTGTTAAATCATCTATATTTAAAGCCAATAATTAATTGTTGGAGCGAACATAAAGAGCTGGTTTTGTTTCAGAATTTACTGAAGTTGCCCTATCTTTTTTCAGAAAAAAGAATTTTTTGCTGGAATCTTCTTCCCTAAAAGTAAAAGAGGGAGAAATCAGACGGAAGGGAAATGACCTCGTTTTCTTTCGTGTGCTGCACATAACTTCTCACACTTGCATCCTGCTGAACAGCACTGTGTTTGGAAAGTGTTGGAGGGAAAAGCTTTATGTACTGTGAGTATGTGAGAGAGCTTCTTAGATTTAGGTCAACAGGCTACATGTGAAGGCATTGCAGTCAGTAATTCCTCTTTTTGGTACTCTGGAGACCCTCCTGGTTTTTCAGATAAGAGCTTTAAGCTTAAGCACCTGATGGGGTCACTTAGGTTGAAGGAAACATAAGATATTTGCTGAAATTTGGCCTAGTTGCAGCTCATTTGGGGAAATCTCCCTGTATCTTCCTTTGTTCCTCCCTCAGTGCATCCAGTTATCCATCTATCCATTTCCTTGCAAAACTATCAGGGAAGGCAGGGCTTTTCTGATATACTTGGGGGACAAGCAAGGCTGCCTGTCACTGGAGCTGACAGTCACTCAAATGGAAAGCCCCTGTAGATCCAGCTGACAGCTCTGAAGGTAGAATGAAGGTGAATGAGAGTACGAGGTTGCACCTTTGACAGATTAAGGGAAAAACAGGCTGAGAATGATTATGGTGCTATGTAAGCTAACCAGACTGGGTGGCCTGGGCATGATGGACACCTGGTGGGACACCTGCCCTGGTCATGCCACAGCCAGGACCTGTTGGGTGTGTTTGGCTAGCTTCCAAGTGTTGTGTTTCCAAGCGGACCACACCTGTTAGTGTGTGCTTGTGGAAATTTGGCAGCTACAGAGAGTTGGGAGAGTACTGAAGAGACTCAAGGCACTGGCTTGACAAAAATTCAGTCTCCTCAGCTGTAAGGAGACAGAAGATATGAATGATCTCAAGGCCCCAGAGCCCCTCAGCTCTTCCATATCAGCTTCCAAACCCAAAGTGCACGATGTTTTATTAACAGTTGCTATAACTATAAACACTTACTTGGCACCAGTCACTGTGGTGTCCAAGGATCTTTGTGCATTTTAGTGAATTAATTAAACATATTACAGCATTTAATGCCCACGGTGGGAGAGTCAGCCGTGGGCCATGGGAACTCAGAGTTGCGTGGTTTGAGTGGGACACATGATTAAAGGATGCATAGTCATAATTTTAGTTGTGCACTGACAACTTTATTTTGTATTTTTTCTCTTTTTAAATTCATCTTCCAAACACTCATTGCCAAAAATACCATAGGGATAATGAAATAATGAGAAAGTAACTTTATGTTCAAAATTACATGTTTCATACCTCCTGAGAATAACTTGAATGGTATAGAAATTAGAGGTACCTTTAAATAATGGAGTCTTTTTTTCTTGAAGTCTATTGGTAAAAATTAGCTTTGCTGTCTTCAAAGAACTAATGCTATAAAAAGTGCAAATCAATCACTATTTAATTGTGATTCGGTATGCTAATTCTGTGTGACAGTCTAAAGGTCTTTGAAGTCTAGTTCTTGATTGTGTCTAATAATCTGGGGTTTTATAGAGTTGAACTTTAAGAAATAGGCCAGCAGCTAAACTGATGCAGGTAAATATAGTTATGAGGTCACAGTTAACAGTGATTAAGGTGAAGTCCTTTTCATGTTCACTTGAAGACTAGAGTCGTGAAGGGGTCACTCCAGAGGTCAGTTTCCAACAACAAGCTCACATTTTCTGCAGATCTATTTTATATTTATTTGGCCAAGAAAGGGTAAGAGTAAGTCTTTGAAAACTGTGGTGACTCAAGTAAAATGCTGTCCTTCCTATCGAATATAGGAAATACTGGCATGAGGAAGGGGAAGGCTGTGCCTCCTTGGGCCAGTTGGCCTCTTTGAGCTCACTGAAAAAAGGTAATGGACCTTTGTCTCTGCTGGATGTAGTGAACTAGCAGATGAGGGTCTGCTGAAGGTCTTCTCCATAGAAAAACTCTTGAGCGGTCTGATTCCTCCAGGTGAAAAAAACTTGAAGGAGAATATGTGCTCCGTGTGGCAGGTACGATTTACATTGGAGAAAACTTGGCATTATAGAAAGAGCACAATGACAGTTGTCTCCTTAGATCTCAGTGATGCTAAAGGGTTGAGGTTGTCTTCAAGGGAGGAACAGATGACAGCATACCTAAGCGCTTGTTTTGGACTTCATTCCAAGTTAAGAAAACAAAAGACATGCAACACTTATTTCCCCCCCAAAAAAGGTGTCCCTTACTGCTCACTGCTTCTTCCCTGCCCACAGCTGCGGCACGGCTGGGCCATGAGCAGCCCTGTCCCACCATTGCCGTGAGTTCACAGCAGCACCTCTCTTTGTCCTCTTGGTTGCAGAGGTGTAGTTCATGAGCAATAGCAACTGAAGGTGAGATGTTCTCCTGAAGGTGTTCTCTCTGTGTTACACAGAGGGCTGTGATTACAACTATGGCAAAATTTAAGATGCTCTGGTGTGGGTTTCAGCTTGGGTAAAAGTTTACTGGAACTGATTTGGAATTTCTGGAGTATTTTTTTTTTTCTTCCAGAAACTCTGAATTGTTGAATCAAAAATTCCTAAGACAAAAGGTCTGTTTCAAGAAATTTCGCATCTCACTTAAAACCAATGGAATGAGAAATTTCAGTTGATTAATTGTATTGGTGTTTTTGTTTCATAAACCTTTTATGTTTTATTTTTAAAGGACTTCTGCTAAACTTTTCTTCCTCAGTCTTTGAAATACCAGTTGCTGCATCAAGCAATTTCCACTTATCTGATCCTTAGCCTGACAATTGTCAGATTGCAAAGCACATTCACTTTGGTTTCATGTCAGTGGCACATCCTCTGTCTGGGTTATTCTGGAGGAACCAGAGCTGTAGCTGGAAAGCTCTTTGATATCATTGTAGTCTCTTTTAACTTCAGGAGCTGTCTTTTCAGCCCCAGCTGCTTGGCAGGCAAGCCATTGTGGTAGCCAGAATAGAGTCACTATATTGTTAATATCATGGTCATTGTTGCAGATGTACCTTGTGCAAAAATCATGCAACTTGTCAAGCCCATTTTAGTCTTTAGAAGGAAACACAGTCTGAAAAGTTCTCACAAAGCAAGGAAAAATGTTCTTCTTGTGCTAAATTCTGCACAAGATCTTCCAGAAAGATAGTACAGCTTCTTGTACAGTTTTAATAACCTCGTAAAACTGGCAGGAGGTTCATTCTTCACTCCTGCCAGAGAACCGAAACTTGGCTCCTCACTCTTTGTGTTTTCAGTTCCCATGTGCATATGAGGTATACATGAAGAATGAGGGGAATTGATCATGGGATCAGCTTGCTTAGGGGATGTGGTGAATTCTTCAAGACTTGCAGTCTTTAAATCACAGTTGGATGTTTTTCTAAAAGATATGCAATACTTCAGCCTGTAATTATGATGTTGATGCAAAAGTTGCTGGGCAAAGCTCTGTGACTTGTGCTGTGGAAAAGGTCAGAGTAGGTAATCGCAGTGGTAATTTTTGGTCTTACTGGTGTCTGGTGAGTATGCTTGGGGATTTGTTAATCACGTCGACATGTACGCTGCCTCAGTTCAGTGTTTTATTCAGTTTGGTGTTACCATTGTTACCAAAAATCAGTAAAAATAAAAAACTCTTTAACACCAATGTAGTGTTAAGAAGCAGACATTCTTTATTTGGCCAGATGCACCTGGCGGCACCATGAAGACTGTTCACACTGCTGCAGCAGCAAAAATTATCTGAAAGCAAATCTTCTTCCTTTCCAGAGCTACGTGCTGTCAAGAACTGATTGCCTCAGTACAGAGAAGGTGAGGTCAGTGAAGGAAAGAGGCTGAGTTGTCCTAGCTGGCCATTGCTGGTGGAGGACCCCACATAGTTAAGCTGTAGGAAGATGTCCCCACCGAGCTCCAGCTGTGCTGGTGGAAGAGGTCACTGCCCTCGGCTGCTTGTCACAGCCTCCCACCCAGAGGTTACTGACCTTGCCCAGGTGCTGTCTGTGAGCGCTTCCTAATCTGCTCCAAGCAAAATCAGCTGGATTAGTTCAGTCAGTTTAAATGGTTGCTTGGAGCAAGCCTGGCCACTTTTGTCTGAAGTGGTGGAAGACGTGCCATGACGCATGCTGGTGGCAGAGCAGTGAGAGTGGCAGCTCTCACATTCTCAGCTGGAAGCAATGCCGTCCTGCAGGAAAAGGATGCGTGTCCTCAGATTCAAAGCTAGCTCTCCCTTTCCCTCTCCACTGCTCACTTCCCACCTTGCAGACTGTCTCATCAGGAAGGGATGATTAGGCTTCTTTTATTACGTGTCTAATTATCCCATGGCATGAGGTCGTTTGTTGCCATATTTGCACACACTCGGCCCCTACCTGAATTCCACTGTAATTATCTGGACTGCACCGCTACCATATCAAGCCCGTGTTACAGGCACATCCTTTGGAGAAGGATTTGTTTTATTTACTCGTCTAGGAAACAGAAGTTCACATCCTGTGAGCTGTACTGGCCTTTTTTTTCCTGCTCATTTCTGGTATTATTCTGCCACTACTGCAGAAATCTGTTTAACTTTGTGAGCTCCTGGCAAGCAATAATTGTATTATTAGCTCTATCAAGTTATCAGTGAACCTGTAAAGCAGTGTCTTTTCATGAACCCCTATGCCTTGCAGCCTCAGTGTTCACTAAGCAGCACAGATGAAAGAGATTTCTGGGGCTGGCATAAGTACAGACTTGTGCCGAGACGGGCCTCATTTAGTGCAAGTTTATTACCTGTGGAATTTAAAAAGGATGTTCAGTGTAGCATGTCCGACAGGCAGGAAGCAAACTAAGGCTTGATTTTTAACTCTGGTTAATATCCAAATATTTTGTTTTACAGGAACTGCTAATTTTTGTTTAATCTTTTCAACAGCTACTGAGCCAAAGTCAGCTGTAGTCATAACTTCAGTAAAGAGGCTGAGGTCTTGTGTAGCCAGCAGGGATATTCTAGGTTTAAAGGAGTGTAATCTGGTCAAATGAAGAGGCAGTCTGGTCTAGCATTGGTAGTTTCTGTTGATTTGAAGGAGATGCCTCATTTTATAAATCCTGTTGTTCTGTGGGAAGAATTTGAGGATGGCAGTCTTCGAGAACTGACAGCAGACAGTCCACACTGGTTTAATTTTATTCTGAGCATAATGTTAGTTGGCATGTGATGAGATTAGAGTTTCTATTAGATGTTAGCTGAATTTATTACCCCTACTGGTATTCTTTCAGTGGAAGTCTTGTCAATGTTTCTATTATAAACTTTGTTTATTAATAATAACTCAGCCATAAAAATTCTCTCTAGATTGAAATGTAGTGAGCAAGTTCTCAGCTGAGAACCAAGAACATTTCTCTTTTCCCTAAATTTTGAAGGAAATTGTTTTGGGTATGGTTTCGTTAGAATCAGATAAAAGTATTTGGGGCATATTTTACATTTCTTTCACTAAAACAAAAGCAAACATTTTATAGGCAATCATTTTCTTTACTGGTTTTATATATAACAAAATTAAGGAATCAGCAAAATGATTTTGTGTACAATTTAACTGGTTTTCCACATGTGAAAATATGGCATAATTCCCCTTCTCTTCAGCAAGGGCATTCTGTTTTACAGCTGGCAATGAGGGTATAGGGATTGTTACTGTCCTGGTTTCATCTTGGATGCAATTAATTTTATTCCTACTAGTTTGTACAGTGCTGTCTTTTTCAGTTTAGTATGAGAATAATGTTGATAACACACTAGTGTTCTAGTTGTTTCTGAGCAGTGCCTACTTTAAGTCAAGGACTTTTCAGCTTTCCATGCTCTGCCAGTGAGGAGGTGCACAAGAAGCCAGAGGGAGCGTGGCCAGCATAGCTGACCCAACCTGGTCAAAGGGATATTCCATACCATAGAATGTCATTTTCAGTATATAAACTGGGGGGAAATTGGACAAGCAGGGCTGATGACTGCTGGGGGTCTGGCTGGGCACTAGTCAACGGGTGGTGAGAAATTGCATTGTGCTTGTCTTTTTGGTGGGAGTTTATTTCTCTCTCTTTGTTGTCCCCCTTTTCATTGCAATTATTATTATAACATTATTGTTATTGGTGTTTTTGTTATTATTACTGTATATAAATTACTAAGCTCTTCCTATCTCAACCCGTGGGGTTTACCTTCCTTCTGATTCTCCTCTCCATTCCACTGGGATTAGGGTATGTGAGGGAGTGGCTGTGTGGTACATAATTTCTGACTGGGGTTAAACCACTACAGTTACACTCTGCAAGTAACATGTAGGTGTCTCCTTAAAAAAAAAAAGACATGTACAATACATTTTTAGATCATAGGTTCACAAATCTAATGTCCTGTATATAGTCGTTAACACCAGAAAAGGATGCAAACAGTCTCCTAAAAGAGAGTCATTAACAAAAGAAGCCTGCAAGGGAAGATTCAGTCTGGCTTATGGGCCTGTAATTCTTGTCAGATGCCTTGAAAAACAAGGATGAAGATGTCAAATGACACTAATCCACTTTTTCATCTCTCCCCATTCTCCTTCAGTTTCTATAGCTACTTTGGATAATTTGATGTAAATAAATAACCCACAAGTAGGAGGATGCCCCCACAGACACCTCATACAGCCCCCACGGACCACTCTCTAGCTGTAGGGCGTTTGGGGACTGCAGTGGTGGCATGATCTAAACCCTGGAGCACAGCAATATACTGGTGCCCAGACTATTTGTGAGTAAACAAATCCAATGGTTTAATATGAGGTAACCTCCTCTTTGCTTTGGTGATGAGAGGATAAAAGCAAGGTTGTCAGGGGTCCAAGTCAGTGATGTGTCCATCCTTGGACCTACAGGCTGTTTCAGGGGTGGTAGCACAGAGAGGTGAGCTGTTACAGCAGAGTATGAAACTTTGTTAGCTTCTGACAAGGAGTATTTCTGTTGAAATATTCTCATCAGAAAACAGTGTTTCAAGTGAAAATTAAACTTTGAGCTGAAACTACTTGGTCACTTCAGAAGATGTTTTCTTCATGGAAAAACCCAAAATGTAACATTTCACAGTCCATGCTGAGCTAGCATATCAGTAATCAGTTTTCCTATGAAAAGGTGATATTATCTCTCCTTCAGTGAGAGGAAGTGTCTGTGGAAGTGTGTGTGGAGCAGGGGGAGGTGGCAGAGGTGCATGTGCATTTTCCAGCGTGACTGAACTGCCCAAGACCTGAACCAAATCCAGATTGTTCAGTGGTGTACCGAGATACAGAGCATTAACCCACTCACAAGTTTGAGGTAGAGGGCAGGAAGGAGGTACTCACAGAGATACCACACTCATGTGAACCTTGCAGGCCAAGTGTTGAACTGGTGTAAATTGATCTGGCTCCAGTGACCTGGAGCTATGCTAAGTATGCATTAGGGGGTTAGATGCATTCAAGTGTGTCTTGCTTTGTTTGCATTCATTCAGAAATTGTGCCAGTATCCAAAACATTACATGAGCATATATATTAGAATTTTAAAATATAAATCTGACTGATTTTGAATGTGCTGGGTTTTTTTTTTCTTTTTGTTAGTTATTTATGATACTGGAAAGTATGAATTAGCATGGATCCCAAGGAAGTGTTTGATCTAAAATAAGGAAAATTCCTTTAAAGGGGATTTGTTTAAGGGGCTGATTGTTATTTATTTTATTAAGCACATAAGGGTTGTTTGGATTTGTGTTCTGCCTATAATTCCTGTGTTTGGAGCAGTGCTGGTGGGAAAATGGTACCACCAATTTATGAAAGGTGATACTGTGTCAACAGATAGGCAATGGGTTAGGACATGTGACAGTAATCTTCCGTGGCATTCAGAGCATTCAGACCATATGCTTTAAAACATCAGTAAAATGCATGTCAGAGCCACTTCCTTTCCATGCCCCCCTCCCCAGGACCACAGTGGTGGAACACTAAGGAGTGGAGCTGGGGGGCTACTTTGCAGTCCTCAGCACTGAGGTGCTCTCTAGAAAGGAAATGGGCTTGAGGACGGTGGAGGGGAACTGCAGGGCCTTCTTGCAATTGAATGAATGAATGGAGTTCAAACTTGTGAGGAGGTGAATGTGACTGTTGGCAGGATCTGGTGGACTGGGTGAGGTTTGCTCATGAATATTTAGTGCCTGCCTTTTGGAGGGTTTTTTGCAGCAAACTCATGGAAATAAATGGTGGAAGCATGGCCATTGGCTATTGTTTCTACTCCTGCTTTTCTGCACTGTTCTGGTTTTCATCTATAGGTTGTAAGAGCCTTTTAGAAACACAGCATGTCTTACATAGTTTGCAGAGGGAATAAATGCGAAAGAATGTTAGAGAAATCTTTTTGTCTTCGGAGGCTAGCATTAGAGAAAGATTATTTTTCAACTCAGTTAAAGCTCATTGTCAAGACATCTCATCTCTACCTGCTGCTTCTGCTCAGTAAATGCAGGGGTTGCAAGCACAAACTCAAGTCACAAAATTCAAGAGAATAATTTGGGATCCCCAACAACATACAGCCTGGGGGATCGTGGGAAACCCCCTTTGTACCTCTCAGACTCAGTCTGGAAAACTGAAAGTTCAGACAGGAGGAAGCACCTCAAACCACAAATAAACTGTTCTATCCATTTGAAGGTAATGGGCCAAAACCTGGTATTCTTACTCAGGCAGAACTCTCCCTGAAGTCATTAGGCAGTTTGTCTGAGGAAGGGCAGAAGGTCTTGCTCTGGTGTTATGTATTAGGACCAGTATTTCTGAACCTCCCACTGGTAGTTCTCATCTGCCCAAAAACCAGACTTCTTGGGAAGGGAGCAACAGTGGAGTCCTGTGTGGAGGCTATAAAATGGTTTACATTCTGTATTAATATTGATTTTGCAATCATAAAAGGAATATAAATGTTTTTAAATTAAACATTTTTATGTTTAAATATTAAACATCAGCAT
Source organism: Eulacestoma nigropectus (assembly GCA_013397775.1). NCBI lineage: Eukaryota > Metazoa > Chordata > Aves > Passeriformes > Eulacestoma > Eulacestoma nigropectus. The sequence goes on along the minus strand of VZTE01005137.1, from coordinate 750,219 downwards.
TTCTCTTCTCCTGATTTTTACATAAGCCCTGAAGGTGACTGTCAGCTGGTTTGCAGTCTTTTCTTGCCATCTCTTCTAGGCAGCTTTTTAGTAGCACAAAAGCTTCCAGGCAGGAGAGGGTACCAAACAGCTAATTGTATTCACAAGGGTTATTTTCAAATGTGCGTCACTGTTTATTCCTGTTGAGAGGTGTTCCTCACCTTTTGAACTTTCTGACTGGCAGCCCAGGTCATCCGAAGTGTCACGCAGATTGGTATTTCTGAGTTCAGCACAGCATGGAGGGGAGTAACCCACTCAGGCCTCCTTGAAAGTTCAGTGACAGCTTCCTTAATTGAATATGAGGTGACTCAGTGTTTTATGAGCATCTCTCAACACAGTCATAAGTTTTATCAGTACGAAGTTTTAAAAGACAGCCGTTGTACAAACAGCCTCTGAGTCAGTGCCAGCTCACAGCTCACTTCTGCCAGCAAGACCTCGCCAGTGACACTGGCTGCTGAATCAAATACATGAGCAGGACTCCCTGGGAGGGGGGACTTCCCAGCTGGTTTGTGATAGTCCTCATATCTGGAAAAGGAAATGGTGACTGTATGCCTCTTTGCATTTTTCTCTTCTTGGGCAAGAGGATCTAACCAATCTCATGCAAGTTTGGATAGCTTTGGAGCTGCTTGTGCCAGTGCCACATCGGCAGCTTGGACCTGCTGGTATAGCAGCAGCTTTCAGTCTTGCCTCTGCACTGTGACAGAGGAGCCTGGATTACCCCGGCACTGTGTCACGCAGAGCTCCCGGGCAGCAGGAGGGCTTATCCATGACAGTGCAGCTCCCTGGCATGAGTCGGGCTGGTCAGTTGACTGAGGGAAGCTGGTGGTGAGTGAACTCCTACCTATTCTGCGCCTCATCTGTGTCCTTCTGTGCAACCAGCCAAACAGAAAGTTTCCTTTCAACCAGCCAGTAATACTTGCTACCCTCCCTCAGCAGTCTCCAGTGCTGCTGCTTGAAATAGAGATATGTCATGAGACATTGTCATCATACAAAAAATTGCTTCAAGGCATTCCTCCCAGAAGTGAATTCTCTGGGATATTTTTGGTCAGCTGAGAAGAAGCAAACTGTGCAAGAAAGTTCTCACAGTCACGCTTCCTCCTGAGCCATGGAGCAGCATTTGGACAGACCTCCACAAATAAAGCCATTTTTAGGGATATTTCTGCGGTTGCCTCATGCTCACTGTTAGGTATGTTTCTGGGTGGCAGGGCCAGTGCCTTGGGAGAAGTGATGGGCAGTTGTGAGTAACCCTCTGCCACCAACATTTCAAGCAGCACATGCTTCCTTACACATGCGCGGGGGGATGTGATGTGCAGCCTCACCACTCCCTACCCCAGCTGTGCCTCCTCAAAGCAGGTGCTGCTATGCTCTGCCAGGCATGGCTCTTGCCCACCATTGTAAGCTTGGGAGGAGAAAATAAAACAGCCAAATACAATTTTGATGTGGTGGGAAGAAGGCTACTAAAGCTGAATGTACTCCATATTGTGTAGAAATGCATCATAAATGTGTAGGATTGCAGCTTCCCTCTAACAGGTCTCCTTCTTTGTGCTCAACCTCATGGCTGTGCTGAGAATGCTAAAGGAATAAAATTGCTAGAGTTTGTATTGGTGGTCACCTCAAAATGCCCATCTGGGGGGAAAAAGTTCTGAAAGGCTGAAGTTTTTTTTGGGATACTTGCTACAGGTGTTATAAAGGTGGCAAGGCTTGCAAGCATCTAACTAAGGCCACTTTCCTTCCCCAGCTGATAGTCCCGAAATTCTCACACCCAATGAATAAAAGGGTAGATGGAAGACTTCAAACTCCCTACAGAAACCATGCTCAAGTATCCTGTATTCCTTCAGAGGAATAAATCCTCTGGCTGCATCTACCACCCCGTTCTTCAGTGCTGTTTGCAGAGGAGGGAAAGATGCACTCGGGCAGCAGCCCTGCTTCAAAGGAGGGCTGGTAAAACAGGGGTCGACTGATGAAACAGCTGAATTGCTCTCATACTCAAGAGGAGGTGACAGAGAGAGCTGCATGTGAGGCACACATCTTTCAGCAGTGAGTTGTTTGTCTTCTCACTCTTGATTGCTAATGACCATGAAAAGCTAGTGGGAGGCCAGCCAGGACACCCGTTCTCTCTCCTGCTTTCAGGGATCCAAAGACTTCGGGATAATGAAATCAATGTTAGGTTGTCAGTCCAAAATAATAACACTTTACAAAGTGGAAATGCAAATTTTCTGCAATATCCCTGAATAGCAGGTGGTATTTCCTGAGGTGTTGTTTCTGACCTACAGGGGAATTGATATTATGAACTGACTGAGGAAAATGATTATGGTATCAAGCTCCAGCCATTAAAGTAAAAATAATAAGAGCATAGTAAACTAAATAAAGGGAACAAGCAAAAGAAGACTTGGATTTTGTATTTTCACTGCTGTTTTTTTCCTAATGCTGTAGGCACCGCGTGTGGGTCAGACGCAGAAATCCTCTTTTTACAGAATAGGCAGCAGCAGAATGGAAATAGGAGAAAATGTTTAAATTCAATTGCTTTTAAGGGCGTAAGCAAATGATATGTAATCATTCATAGCGTTAGTATTACTAAAGAAGTAAAAAATAGCTGGTTGATGAATTAACTAATACTTCTATACGTCCGGCAAGCCAGACAGGCGTTCACTCGCGCTTCTAACATGAGATCCGGAGCAAACATGCCTGTGTTTCTGCTAACTAGATTTTTCTTTGAAAATAGGACAATCTGTTACTGTCAGTCAAAACTCAACAGTTTGGTTTCTGATTTCATGTGAAGGAGACAAGCTACTAGGTTTGCTGGTCTACACTTCATGTAGTGTTAATCGTATCTCGTTTGAGTGAAATCCCTTTAATATGATCTTATGTACGTAATGTTGCTTCCTCAAGCGTGTTCAAAACCAGCACCTACCTGAAGCAAAGACTGATAACTGATTTTAAATTGATTCTGAACATTCATTGCAGCATATTCCTACGTTATATATAACTTTATAGCTGAATTACATATATATTGGCTCACACTGTAGAACCTCCAAGATTTTTTTTTTTCTACTGCCACGGTCCTGTGCTCTCCCACATGAGCTACTCATGCTACCAAAAACGTGTCGTACTTGGACACGAAAGAACCACGCAGACTCCGCTTAGTTCAGGATAGAAAAGAAAGCCAGGAAAAGGGCCAGCTGTTTATTTTACTTCATATATATATGTTTCTAGGAATGACCGTGGATTGGAGGATGAGGTTACCACCTCTCCAACCACACTGGTCAAACGAAAAGACCATCAGACTTCTCCGCCTCAGGAGAAAGAATGAAAACAAAAAGGAACGGTTAGCCAAACATAACTGTGTTTGCAGAAAGTGCGTGAGAACTCCATCACAGAAATGAAAACATCAAAAGACTGCAAATCTCAGGGCGACAAAAAACGGATTTGAGCTGGGTCCACTTCTCTTAAGATTGTTCAAACAAATTTGAGATTTCTAGTTTTGTGCATCTGGTCCTAGTGGCTTTTGTGTGAACTTCTTCAGTTTTTCTTGCTCATAACTTACTGTTTGATTTCTCTGGAACTCCTGTGTGGATGTTCCTGCAGAACAGAAGCAGTGTGCTGTTTTGTCTGTAAACCAGTGATGTGAATGGGGGTGTGTGTGTCCTCTGGGCTATGAGATTGTATAGGCTAACTGAGAAGCAAAGTAAATACCTCCAGGGATCCCTAGCTGCTTTGCTGGGATGCTCTTTTATTTCTGATTCACTTAGAAAGAATGACTTTGTATGATACTCAAGAAGGTTGCTGTTGGAGGTGTTGCTTTCAGATGAGATGTCAAATCAAGGCTCTGACCACTTGTGGTCATCTGAGTCCCCATGGCACTGGAGTTTTGATCCTGGTGTACTAGCCAAAGTCCAGTTTGGATAATTACATCCTACCTTCTCTGCCGTGTACACTGAATATGCTATTCAACACCTCATACAGTCTGAACTGTATGTGACGCTGTCTTGTGCTGTTAAATGTGCTGCCAGACCTCATCCCAGAAATGGCTACTTTGCAGGGCAGAGTGAAACAGATCCCTTTATAAGGTTCATGTGTCACTTCAAGTGTGCAAATCACTTTAGGATCTGCAGAGATGAAAAAGATACTTAGATATAAAATTACATATACAAATAGTGTGATTGCTTTTAGTTTATGTATTCTTAAGCTTTTGATAGGAAAGTCCATGTTGAATTGAGTAGTATTGGTATGACCCATCGCACAGCATTACAGGACTCACTGACTGACTGGTAATGACTTAATTTCTATTTTTAAAGGAACACTGAGTATATTTAAAGAAAATATACTTGAGGAAAAGAAAACAGAAAGACATCCATCTGAGTGGTACCATTAGAAGATACACAAACATGGTCATCATGGTGGTGTACAGACACTTAACAAGTTTTTTCAGTTGAAGTTTGCCGTTGTCTACTATTCACTAATAGATCAGGTTCAGATTGTGATAATTTCTGTAGTCTTCAGTCTCCTTCTTCTGTAGTCTTCTGTCTTATTACAGGACGCTATTCAGGGAATGTATTAGACGTTTTGCTCATAAAGTCTCTGTGGTTCCTTGGCGTCCCATCTTCGAGGAACATAACACCCACACACTAAAGACTCCCAGGACGTTGGCAGCCCTGCAGTTGGAGTGTATCATGGTTGAGACAAGCAGAGGAAAAGGGTACTCCCAGGTATTACTGGCTAGTGCTATAAGTCACGGTGCAAAATTTTAACTGGACTGTTTTCTAGGGGAGGGTAGGTTAATCTAAAGCTCCCTAGGCTGGATCTTCCCTACCAAAATTCCCAACAGTGCAAAATTATCCTGCATTCTCTTTTCTGAAGGCCCTTTTCATTGTGCCTTACCTTCAAGGATGTGTAGATTCTGCTCTTCATCAGACATCTGATCTCATATCTGTCAGTTGGTCCAAGCACAGACATCATTATGTCATGGGATGAGCATGGATGTGAAAGGTTTGTCATCATGTATTAAGCCATGGTTAGAATTGAGCATAGAGCCCTCGAGTACCTCTGTAAGGGACCATTCAACCAATCCCAGCCCAAGAGGGGCCCATCACACTTAGGGGTAAGGAGAGGGAGGACCCCGATGCTTCTAAGAGCCACACGGAACTTACTTATTGGGTGGGTTGCCTCTGAGGTACAGAATGTTTATTAATAATATCCCAATGTGGAGATCTCATGAGAATTCTGGCTTTCTTGTCAGTCAGGAAGCTGTCTGAAACTGTGATGATGCATCTGGAAGACTCATAAAATTATCTGGTTTGGGCTTGCAAACCAGGTTACAGTCAACAAAGCATTGTCTTTTCAATAGAGAATTAAAAAAAAAAAAGAAAATAAAACCCCTCACTATTTGCTAAGTAAAATAGAGCTAGATTATATCACTTTCATGAGCTACATATTTGCTTATCTGTGAAAGAAAAAACTGTAATAGAGGACAATTCTACAGTGCAGAATGAGGACAATAACCACAAATTGCCAAGGGCAGGTGTCAGCAAGGGCAGGCAGAAATGAAAGTGAAAAAATGTGGCTGAAAAGGCCACACATTTATTATGTAAATGCATCTAAATTAGCCCGGAAGGCAGACATTCCTGAGAGGTGATGAAAGGCAAAGTGGCATGGGCAACTCCTTATCCCATCGTCTCCCACCCTTTTTAAGTGCTCATACAATAAACAGTGAATGTCCTGGCTGTCCTGTTGCCAATGCCTTCTGCCAAAAAGCTGAAGCAGACCCTCTCCTGCAGGGATTGCTGTGCAGAGAGATGGCTGGAGTTCTTCAGGAAGAGCACATCCTCCCGTGGATCCTGCTGTCATCAGCCTTGGCGGGGGGGGAATCTTGGAATCCTCTACTTCCCAGGGCAGTACAGTTCCAGGGCCTTTGTATTTCTGCTGTCTTTTTTTGTGATCTGAGAAGATGAAGCACTACTATAAAGCCTACAAAAATGCATCTGATCCTAAAATCTGAAAAACCCACTGGTACCTAAAAAGATTTCTTTCTAACCAAAATTCCCAATTGCTCTCTTCAAAAATGCCACAAAATCCTCAAAATATGTCAGTAACGCACACAGTTTCAGAGCATGGAAGAAGCCAAAAGTATGATAACAATACAGCCATCTTGTGATCTTGGTGAACGAAAAGAAATATGAACAACGTTTCTGTTTTTTCTGTCAGTTCCTTGCACATAAATGGCGTGCAGAGACCTTGTTCCCATTTGTGTGTAAGCAGAGAAGGTGGTATGTGTTTGGTTCCACTCTTTCCTGCAATCTCTCCTTGACACTTTGATTTCTCCATCCCATCCCTTTGCATCTTTCCCACTACGCAACCCAGCCAAAACTTCCCAGCACTGTTCCTTACTAGCCAAAGATTTCCAGAAGCTCCTGGGTGTACACATGATGATACAAGCAATACTGTTGTTTCCTCACACCTCCTCCAATTGTTGTCCTTCCTTCGCTGGTGACCTCTTTGCGGTCCATGGGGATGGTGTGGGAGAGCAGTGGGCTCACAGCAGCTCTGGTTCAGTGGGGCTTGCCTTAAGGCACACTGTCATGTTCCCAGGGTCCTTTCTCAAGAGAAAGTCTTGCTTGTGATTGGGCAGTCACAGCCATGGAACGTGGGGATGTTTAGATGCCTGGGAGCAGCAGAAGGACCTTGCTTCACACCATCACATTACCTGTCAATATCTAGTGTATCACAGTATCCTTGGCCACATCCCTGCCAATGCTAGAATGATTTTGCAGCTGCTGGTAAGTGATCTGCTGCTGATATAATACCTGATCTCACTAAGGTGGATTATGTTCAGCTGCAAAACAAGCTTCTGTCTACCCAGTGCACCTAATTCCCAGAAAGGGTATGCCTGTCTGTGCCAACTACAGCAGCATTTGGAGGCCAGCTCTCCTTCTTCTTTCATCCGACAAGCTGCTTTCACCTCTGTTGCCAGGACCACCTAGCCACGGATACTACCAACTGGTATGTTTTTGGCATGTCCCAAACCACACAGGTTCCAAGCACAATAAAATGTAACTAATTGGAAGATGGAAGCATTTAGCTCTGTCGGTAAACTCTGGAACTAAGGGCAGAATTTAGCCAAGGACAGGATTTAGCTGTGGTTTTTGCAGCATGAAAAATTAGGTTTTGTCACTTCAGCAACAGAAGCACCAAAATACGGGTGAGTTTTCAGGAATTGAGGATCAATATCCATTAGTCCTATTCTCTGAAACGACTTGCATTTGCTAAAATGTTCACAAGCCCTCCCTAGCAACCCTAACACTTAAAAGCAGGCTGCTTTCCAAGGGGCGGATGGAGCTCTGTGAGCAAGGAAACCACTTTAAGCTTTACAAGGGGGTGGGGCTGTAGTAGGGCGCTCCAGGCACTGCATTCTTGATGCGGTGTCAGGTTTCAGTACTATTATGAAAAAATCTGCAGGGGATTTGCGGGCATACCTTACACACATACCTTTGATGTTCACATTGTTAGATCCAAGCAACAAATAGGATCTTTAGGTCACATGTAGCTTCCAAAAGACTATTAAAAAACTATAGCTAGACAGTCAGGTAATTGTCCTGTAAAATTACAGTCAAATTCTTCTGTCCTAGATTGGGTTAAATTCCGAGTCTGTCCAGGGACATAAATAGAACAACTCCAAAATTACACCAGGATTATAAAGGGCAGAATCTCTTTCTTCCTCCCTCTCTTCCCCTCTTTTCGCTCTCTTTCAGACCAAGGGAAGCATGTGTGCTCAGACACTATTCATATTTTTACTGCTGTTGAGAGGCTGATAGTAGGATATTGACAATAGGATAGATGCTGACTTTGCAATCTTTTGTTAAATGGATTCTAGCTAGATAAAAAAGAAAAGCTGTTTGCCACTGTTTTTTAAAATACGTTACTGTGTTGTGTGGATTTCACAATGATGCATGTGATAAAATTGCTGTTAATGAGTGAAATCACACCAGAAATGCAATGGAATGGTGGGGGTTTTTTCTGCTTTGCAAGAAGGACCTAGAAATCATGCCTTTGGACATAACGAATGTAATTTCCATTTAAAAATAAGAATATGAACTGAGTTCAGTATCTAACATACCACATATCAGAATGATCCCAAAATATATCAAGCCAGGAAGTGGATTAATTGCAGCAACTAGCCACCAAGCCCCTGGTATATTTCAAGTACATGGAAAATGTATTTCTATTTTGGACACTGACTTCTTTATGAAACTATGCCAGAATGTCAGCAGTCTCTGCTTGGACTCTGACAGACTCTCTTAGTAGCATCAGTGTCCTGCAGGCAGTAATAATTATCAAATCTATTCGATAGACAGACAGCTATCAGACATCTGTATATCCCAGACATACAAAAACATCCCCAGCCAACCATGTGGCTACCAATGGATCTGCTCAGACAAAGAAGTTAAAGAGAAATGCCTCAGGCAAGATCCTCAGCTGCAGAAAATCAGCCAGGCACAGTCGATTTGCCGTTCGTGCCCTGTGTGCTTTTTCTTTGGAGGAAAACCCTGCCCAGCCATCACAGGGCAATGGGAGGTCAGGGAGGCAGTGGGTTGGATAGGAAGGGGAAGCTCCTGCCGGAGCTGAGGGCTGTGCCTGGGGCTGACCACATAAGTTCTGTACAAGATATGTTATATCCCTGAAGGAGAAGAAATGGCTGTGCAAAAATGGCTGCCTAAGATCCCTTGTATCCTTACCCCAGTTTGTGCAGATGAGGGGGCAGATAGCTCTTGCTGCCAGTACCTAGTGCTGTGTCTGTGCTCAGTGAGCTGAAGAGTGCCTGAACACAGACAGCCTCAAGCACTGCCCTACAGTTGTCTGTGCTGTGCAGCTGGGAGCTTTCTTTCCTTCACCATCTTGTCCTCTGCCACGTAACAGATGTTGTTAAGGAAGTAGCACAACACAGGGCTCTTCTTTCTAGGCAGTTTGGAGGAAAGGTAGTACAGATACAAGCTGGGCAGAGATCCGTGATGGGATTGTTTTTTCCTGTTGGTGAAGTCTGAAGGTTTTCTAGGCAGATCATAGTCTCCTGCACCTGCGTTTCCATAGTGCCCACTCTGATGCTGTCCTCCTCTGGCTGAGATGTGTCTCACTAAAGCAAGAAGTGCAAATCTCTGGAGGCAGCAGCTCTTGTAGTATGCAGCTAAACAGAAGAGACGTGCCACAGGCTGCCACTGGGAAATATCCAGAGGAGGTCACAGACTGCTTGGCTCAAATCTCACTACCTTCACGGTAGCTTGAATGGCTGCCTTTCCAGAGTGGTGAAGGTGCCTGAGGGCCAGGGGAAGTGCATTCTGTATTTTCATCAGTATCCTCCTTCTTAAGAAGAAGGGTAGGTCAGGGCTGTGGCATGGCCATTGCACCATCACCATGGTGGAGGTGTATAGCCAGGGACAGTTACCACCTGCTACTGCTGGGACACCGCTGTAATCCCAAGGCTGCCCAGCGGAGCAGTTTACCCTTTGTTTTGCATCACTGCCGTTTCAGTTCTTTTTCCATTCTTGCTTCTAGGCTTGGACCTGTTGTTGGCAGAAGCTTTCACAGGCCTGGAAATTAATTTGATTGTTTGTATCTAAGCCTACACTGTGGAAGATGGGCTGCATGTATTTCCAGTTTCTAAATGACACAAGGACACTTTACCTAGTGAGTTGATGTCTTTGTGACCTTAAAATTGAGAAGAGTGAACATCAGAGACCATAAAGAGAAATGTTATCTGACAATAGTGACATTTTGAGCAAAACCACTGAAGTTCAGAGTTCACTTTCCAAACAGCAGTGGATTTTGCAGCAGGTTGGCTTGTTTGGGACTTCTCTATGCTATTTACTCTGTTACTTCATTGGAGATCAATGCAAAGGTCAAGAAGATTCATGAGCTCCTGGCAGTCAGGTCCAGAGATGAGTCCACTGCTGACAGTCCTGCGGCTCTGATGAGCTCAGGAATGACCTCTGCAGCAGAAACTGCCCTGGATTTTCAGTCCGTATGGCAAGAGGTGCCTGAGCAAGAAAGAGAGAAGACTCTAAAACCAAAGTTGGAACCAGATTGTAATGTGATACAGTGCTTTCCACCTCTAGGTCGTCAATTCAAATCTAGCCTATTCAGCAGTGACCAAAAATCATTTCCACATGGGCCAAGAGAAATGCATAGTGAACGCAGGAGTTGCTGTATCCAAACAGACAAGATAGTCTGGAGATAGACAGTTGCACAATAGTTATTTGTCTGGACAGGTCTGCAAGGTATAAAGCTAAATAGTTTCTGATCAGTTTATCCCTGAATAATGAGGGCTTGGTTTCTTTGCAAATAACTTGTAATTTTTTTCTGTCTACTAAAATGTAAGGTTTTTTCTTTACACTATAGCTAAGAACGACTGAAACCTCCCCTCTGGCTTTCTCAATAGTCTGTCTGTGTAGGGAGTTATAAATAGACAGACACATATGACGTTTGCCAGACAAAAGAGCCAGCTCATGTTTCCTTAGGTGTGTATTCAGGAAACCTCAATGGTGAACTGTGTGCTAGAATTATTCTGAAAGACAGAAAATACTTCTTAATATTTTAGCAGAAAAATGCACAGGGTGCCAAACTAAACTTTAGCAAAATGCATGAGGAAAGCTTATCAAGTGCGTGACGGATGCTAATGATGTAAAAGGGGAACCCCACAGAGCAGCAGTGACTCTGAAGAAGAGCAGTCCACAACAGCAGATCCTTCTGCTGACAAGCTGTATTGATTTTAGATGAGAACACCAATTTAAACTTCGCTTATTGTACTGAAACACAGATACAAGGCCCATTAAATGGTTATTTCATAAGCTGCCCTGCCCTAAATATTTTATGGAAATGTAACCAATACTGTCTGAAACATTATAAACATTAATAATATCTATCAAGAACACTGAACTAACAGCTACTGTGCTTTGAATTTTGATTATATCCTTGATAAACTCACTGGAATATTGTTGTGCTTGAACTAACAGTTCAGCTAGCAGATGAATAAAAATGATGGGTTTTCCCTTCCTGTTCTAACCATTAAATTTGTACTTGTCAAGATCTGTAACGGTGGGAGTAAGGTTGGGTCAAAGCAACTGAGAAATAATGGATTGTATGAGCATAAAAGAAACAGAATTTGATTTTTAAATACATTTCTTTCACTGTTTTATTCCTCTCAGAACATAAAACCATTCCAAATGAAGCAGCTTACAGATATTTTGTAGTGAGGGTAGCTTTCTGTAAACAAAATGTATGAAATCCTAACCCTGATGAAGTCAGTTTCTTGACTTCCATTGGATATATACATACCTAACTGGATATATGTGCCACTGCCTGAATTTTAAGACTACCGAAAGAGTCATTTGAAGCAATGTGCTTTGAATTTGCCAAACTGAATATAAAATTTTCATGCCAGTCAAATTACTATTAAAAGTCACTTTGCTTGCTTGGAGAACGCTGATGCTCTCTGCTCTCCCTGACAAGTGAAATAGAAATATTCTTTATCATCAACTAACTGGTGCAGCTTCTGACATGTTGCAGACTTTTCCAGCATCAGTCAGGGAAGGTCCGTTTAAAAGCTAGTAAATATTTTTGCAATGATCTGACTTTGTATTAAAAACACTCAGAGGAGTGCCAAGTAGGACAGAAAATAAAGAATAGTTTCACACATTTTGCCAGAATTCTCCGCAGATTACTATTAGCCTCATTTATGAGACTGCACAGAGAACTGTGAAATCTCCTTTGAACTCTTAAGGGCCAGATGGTTTTGCTGTTAGATTCTAATGACCCACAGCAGTATGCGTACACAGACACCACGGTTGCCAGTTGACTGCAAACATGTGTTGGAGACAGGAGAATTCATGACCTGTGCTTCCAAAACACAAGCCCCCTCACTACTGATGGGATAAAAAAGCAGTTCTGCTACTGCCTCGAAAGGGAGATTATTACTAAAGCCATGAGCATACCTGGACCTGAGGAGTGAATGGCAGGCACATCGTCCCATGTAATTTCAGGAAGATTTCTGCTGATGATCAGGAAGCTGCAAGTGGCTTTTGCTGGAAGATGAGGCTTTCCAGGCAGGCTTTGTGGGCCCCTGGTCCCAGCACTGTATCATTCTGTGCTGGAACAGGGAGAGAAAGGCTGGACTCAAACCAATTAAAGCTTTAGGGCAGAATGGTAGTTACTCTGCTGTCATATGGAACTGCTTGTAAGACATGATTTATTTTGGATTATATTGGTTTCAACTGGTATAATATGAACTTCCTGATTTTTCAAGTCTGTGTAGACAAAAAGACTAAATGTGGTTTTACTCATCTTTTAATTTAGAACTACAAGTGTTTGGATGACCTATGAAATTATTTTAATGATCTCTGCACAACACTGAGCTGTCAGCGCTATAAATGTCATCCTAACTGGGTATTAGTTTCCATCATGGTCATTTAGTCTCACCAGCAGAGCTTCCTCCATGCAAATCTCTTATCTGTGTCAAGCTGTTGGAGAAAAACAAAGAGTCACTGTTGCCAAGACGCATCAGTCAGACATCTTAATAATACTCAGTTTGAAGAGGAAGACATGAACACGAAATCTTAAGAGCACTGTGCATATGCAGCTTGCCCTTGGAGCTTCAGGCATAGCAGTCAGGGGGTGATTTGCATTCAAACCAATGGTTTTATTTCTGATCATTAAAAATGTGTTCTAGCATTGCTCATACTAGGTTGACATAGATTTACCCTTATCCTTCCATTTTTCTTCCTTAGCTTTATAACACTAGGAAAAGTCACGGGGCAAGAAGGACTCCTGGGAATGAGAAGTGTGACAAATTGAATTTGATACAACTTTAGGCTGCTGGTACAAGATGAATATGAACTCATCACATGAGGCTGTTCTTTTGTTCTCATATAGAAAGCAAAGCAATTGTTTGACCAGTATAAGCTGTAAGGATACGTGTAAGATATTGACATAAAGTAAAGTAACAGAATTTGAAAATAAAAAAAAAAAACAAAATGAGGGATGTATGACAGAGGAGGAGTGGAAGAAATACGGAAGATAAACAGTTGGGCTTTGAACATTCGAAACTTACAGCAAAGATAAAACCATCAAAATGTTGTGTGCTCTCCTTTTCAGGCATTTTGTGGGGTTTTTCCTGTTCAAAGTTAGGAATATTATCCTCAAGTTTTAAATTATTATCTTTTGCCTTAGCTCACATACTTAAAGTATGGCAGAAGAAATACTGCTGCATTTTGGATTTGTTCTTGTTTGATAGACATTTAAATGACTTGGTCATAGGATTTTTCCAGCACTGTCACTTGTTCTTTCTGTCTCATACATATTTAAAAAAGATACTTAGTGTTGACTTGTACTTGCATATGATGTAAAAAACTCTGACGTTTGCTTTCGAGTGTATGGAGTGTCAGCCGATGTACATGCAGTGTACAATAGCTGTTTTTCAAACATAGGATAAAAATGAAATGTGAAAGGGCTGTGTTGCACAAAGCTCCTGTTAAGATCACTGGCATAAGTGATAAGTGAGAGAGCCTCTGACAGAGTAGAAGTTCTGCCGTCTTACTTTGCAGGCTCCTGACAGGCACAATACGTAATAGTTCAGAGCTCTCATTTCTTGCTTACAGCTTTATTTTGCTCCAGAGCACCTATTTAAAGACTCTTGTCTGTGGCTATTTTATAGTTCCAGTCTTTTCCGTAACCAAGGCGGATGCTCTTTCTTTCCAGTTAATTGAACATGCAGATGCAACACTTGTGAATCAGAGGTGTCACTTTCAAAGCCCTGGAAAGATCTCTTAACTCAGTGAACGCAAAGTTTAGCAAATTGAAGCATTAGTATCTATAGGGTGTCAAAATAGTTCCAAAGGCATCACATCCACAACAGTTAAAGAAATTAAAGGGGTGCTTGGGAAATGTCTTGTTATTCCTGAGCACCTCAGTTCTTCTGGTCAGGGTGACCTAAGTGAGCAGACACTACAGTCCTCGCAGGACTGGACCTTACTGGATTTATATGTCCAGCCGCCTTTCCCACTCAGCCAGGCTGAAGCAGGAAAAGCAATGCCTGTGAAAATTGGCACTTGCAGTGATTCAGCTGCCACAAGCTGGAGCCCTCAATGTGACATGAGTGGGCATGGCTCCCAGCATGTCAGTGGTGTGTGCCACTAATACTGGCTGAGGAACTGAGCCCTGCTTCTGGGCTTGCATAGCTGAGCTTCTTCCATTTAAGGGAGAAAGCATAACATACGCTGAACTCCAGATCCCAAGTCCAGTGGAAACCTAGCCAGCAGTAAGCAAGCACTGCCAAGGAGCTCTTGACATGAAGCACTGCGATAGCAAAGGTCTTGAATGACTAAAATCCTTGAAAGCATTGGTCAGTATCAGAGACAGTTTCCAACTGGGCGAAGTACAATATTTTCCCTCTGCTTTTTATGAATGGCTGGATAGGGTTGTGCTGGAGTTAAGAGTCCCCTGTGGAAGCCATTCATAAAAATAACAAAACAAAACACACACAAGAAAAACTTTCTAGGTCCAGTCCAGAGCCCCTGGGTGCCAGAGGCTGGGAAAACATGCTGGCAGCTCAAGCCCCAGCTATCACTGAAAGTATTCGAGGGGCTTTTTGGTGGTCTGAAAAGTATGAACTGCTGTGTAGAAGGGCAGCTGGTAGAATTACTGTGACACATACTAGGCAGAAAGCCAGAGCTGGCCTTGTTTCAGATATTGTCTTTCCTCTCATTGAAGTGTCAGGACCTAATTCATGGAAAATTTGGTGAGTTGGCAGCTCTTTCAGAAGATTTCATTGAGCTACAGTGAGTGAGAGTCACATGAAAATAGAGTGCATGGCCAAAAATATATGAGGATTTCTGAGCTGGAGAAAACAGTCAGCCTCTAAAAACATCTGGATTTCATGCGGTTTGGGAGTAAACACATGTACAGGTGTAATCAACAGGCAAAAAAAAGAAAGTGGAAAAACACTATTGGCAGATTACAGAAGAGCTCAATGAATTCTGTAATTACGAGAGATTCCTTTGAAACAAATCATTCCTTTGTCTGTCCAAGGGCAGCAAATGTCCATTAATGAGTTCAGGGCCTGCAGTCCACCTGGAGAAGGCATCAGTAAAATATGTGCCTTGATAATAGCTTCTCCATTGCAAGGGAAAAGGAAAGGGTCCACCCTGAAGTTTAAAGACAGACCCAGTCATCACATAGTTTTTTCTCTCATATTTATTTGAGAGCAGAACTTGGAGCCTGTTATATACAAAAATATAAGAGCAGTAGGATTCCGCTGAGTTAGAAAAAGACTGAAAATAAACAAAGCATCTCTTGTTAAAATGGGACGCTTGTGGTGGGCAGTCTGAATTGAATCAGTTACATTTAATTTACATTTTCATTGGTCCTTCCCACTGAAATACTGCTCTGAAGGGCCAGTTACACTAAACTGCTTATTCAGAAATATTCCAGTTATTTCCTACTGGACTGTCATGAAAATTAGGTTTTTGGCCATGCAGAGGGATAGCATGTTGGCATCTGCCCAAGCAAGGCACTAAAATCATGGCTGGGATTAGGAAAAGGCAGGAAGGAAGGGCAGAAAGAAAATCATTGGGTGCAATTAATACACTTTGAAAATAGGAAGTCTGGGGGAGGGGGGGCAGGCAGCAACTTTGTCCCACTGAAGTAAGAAGAACCTTTTTGTCCTCTCTGTGTCAGGATTTCACCCTTTATCTGTGGTCTTATTGTTCTGTGCTGCTCCTAGCACCCACAAGGGTCATCACATCATCTGGGCAGTGGTGGTGTATTTTAAGCACGTCTGTATTTGTTCCTTAATTGGTACTCCTCTTCTCCCAGGTGGGGATGAAGCACACCGGCACCTTGGTGGCTCTCTTAACTCATGTGAGGACTGTTTCCCAGTCCTGGGTGGGAGCAGCCAGGAGGGAGACTTGCTGAGAATCCACAGCTGTGCCACCAGGTCCTGCATAGGCAGGTGGACACACCCAACCAGGCGATGATGGGCATCCCCATAATCACATCAATAGGCTCACAAGGGTGAACACAGCATCATGCAGCTGAAGGTCTCAAACACTTGATGCAGCTGAAGGTCTCAAACCAGAGCTTCCAAGGGCTGGAACCACTGTCCATCCCAGTGTCCTGATTTTGACAAGGATGGCTTTGGTCAAGTGGGAAGCCGTGGCTCAGAAATGGGGTTATGTGTCCTTCACCTCTCTGCCTGAGCCTTGACCCTGCTCGTGTATGAGGAGGGAGAGCTTCCTCACAGCAGGACACTTCACTCACAGCTGAGAGTGTCACAAGAGAGCAGCAGCAGTGGAGACAACAAAATCTAGTTATAAAATCAGGCTGGTCCCATGGTCTGATAAGTTAAGGCAGCAGCACTGTAGAAGAGCTGAAAGATGTGACATGCTAAACTAGGTTTCACCTTTGTTTTAATTGTACAAACTTAACATACTCCTCTTCATCCACAGTAATACGGAGTACTTCAGAGCAAAGTTGTAGATAGGCATAGGAGAGGCTGGATGTGAGAGCTGGGTATGTTCATCTCTCCATTTCTGAATGTGGGCTTTTCCTGTGTTCTCTTTCTATTGCTGAAAATATTTTTCCTAGCACTCGTAAGATCAAGTTAAGTGCTCTCAGTTAATTTTGTTTCTCACTGTGCCTTTGTTTTACTTTTCAGCCTCAACAAGTGGTTCAAAAGAAGCCTGCTCAGGTAAGAAAAACTAATTTAAATTCTTTAGACTACTTTAAGTGAAATAATTTTTCAGTATTTCGACTGGCCTCCTTTACTGTAAAGAAAGAAGGGAAATACATCAATCATATGAGCGGGGGGACAGCTATTGGCTTGCTGGGCACAACCACCAGAACAATTCATGTGGTGGCCCTTGGGAAAGAGAGGAGGAAGCAGTGGACAGTGCCTGCTCAGAATTGTCCTCTTTCTGCGTTGGTCACCTTGCAGTGACAATGCAGACAAACATGCACACCTCCGTGGTGTGAGTCCAGCATGTAATAAGTATCTCTGTGTGTCCTGAATGTGGATAGGTGGGAACTGCATTACAGCGAGGAGGGGCATATGTGTAAAACCCATCTCTCTAGTTTTCTAAAGCATTCTCTAAATCCACAAAATAAAAGAGGCTGAGCTTGGTAACTAGACTGGATCCATCATAAAGATTTAACACTTTTAGAATAATACTATCCAACACAATTTTGTGTTGGATAGTATTATTCTTTTCTAACACTTTGAACAAAAGGCAAGCTACAAGGTGTCGTGAAACCAGTCAAACACTGCAGTTACAATCCACTTCATTTTCTTCTCCCAGACAGCCCTCTGTTAAAAACCCCAAGAACCTAACTCTGGCACTTTGCTATATGTGCACCAACAGAGAAAAACCTGTGGGCATGGAAACAAATCCATCACTGCTCAGCAGAGTCCATGGGCTGTGCTGCTGTACCTCCCTGTACATGAATGGCTGCTGAGTCAAGAGCATAAAGGGTCCATTGCTCTTCTGGAAAGAGGTCTGCTTTCAGAAAGGAATAATACTTGCATTTTTCCACCTTATGGTTCTAATACATTATTATACAGTGTACTTTGTCATAATACCAACTGCCATCTGACTTAGGAGCTGTTGCCTAAGAAACAGAAAACATCCTAGTCATGAGTTGAAGGGGCAAAGTGATGTAACTCTCCAAAGCATGTGCAGGAATCAGATTGCTACAAAGGAAATCGATACAGTTGCAGCAACGATGAATCCCTGGCACAGCTAATAATATTAATGTCTCTGAATGGTGGAGGTAACACACAGGATGAATGTAGTAGTACTTTCCAGTAAGGTTAAGTTTTGCAAGGAGAGGTAATGTCTTTTGTTAGGCCAGCTTAAGCAAAAAACACAGCCTAAGTCCCCAGCGACTCACTATGTACAATCTGACTACACCACACAATTCTAAACATACCAAGCTGTTCTAATAGAAGATATTTCCTCTCCCTGTCTTGCTTATATCCTTCAAATGTTACTGCTACAATCAGGCTATTCCTATTACAACATGGTAGTAAATCTGCCTGTGGGCACAAAGCCAGCTATCTCCTCTATGGCACCTGAGAGACAGGGAGGTTAAACCCTGCTGCACAGAGGAGGCCAAATCCAGGAGGCAGAGGCTCCCGGCAGGCTGTTAGTGTTGCCTTTTCCTCTGGTACGTATCAGAGCTCAATCATATTGAGGTCAGCAGGAAGAGGGGCCTTGTGGTGCTGCCAGGTCTCCAAGCTCCCCAGGCACTGACTGCTGCAAGTGTTTTGTTTGCGCAATAATCATGGGCAAGCAGCCCTGGGTGCAAGAGAGGAAGAATACCTGAGACTGAAGCTGGGCTGGGGTGTAGGAGGACAAGGAGGGGACCTGGACTCTGTTGTTTTGTAGCAGAACAAAGTAATAACAGATTTAATTGATGGCAAAATGATGTAGGCAATTGAACTGAAGCACCAGCATTCCCCACATGGATTTTCCTGTCCATTTGCTGAAGCAGTGATTCTGGTAGGGATGCTGTAGCGTGTGTCAGCCAGCTGGATGCCACCACTGCTGCAGTGGTGCCTCAGCAGCATCTCTGTAGTCAGAGACAGAGAGAGAGTGAGAGAGAGAAAAGAAAGCCCTTTGACATTCCCATTAGTAATGGAAGTGTTTGTGCAGAACGCGAGGAGGCACAGGCGAATACATTAAAGGAGACAGAAGCATGTTTAGATCTCTCCATTTACCACAACTGACTAGTGAAAGAACACTTTAAATTATTTGTATGCCATGTCTTTACACAGACAACATTTCTGTTTTTAATCCTTAGACAAAAGGATGTTCAGTGAAATCACTGAACTTATCTTGAACCCTTCCTGGTTTCAACAGGCCCTGCTCTCATGCTTACAGTACCACACCATTGCAGTTTTACTGGTATAGGTGCATGGCAAAGAAAAAAAATTTATCACTCTGAGCAAATGCTCCTGACAGTGTCTTCCTGAGGCTGAAAGAAGGAGAGGTAAAACAGTGTACTTCCTGGGATGATCAAGAACTTCATGCTGCTGGGTTTCACTCAGGTCTGGTTGCCTTTGTCTGATTTGTTTTTATAGTACCTAATTTCCCTTTAAAGTAGGGAGGTTCAGACTTAGAATTAACAACAAGAACATGAGCTCATGCAGGCTTTCTAATCTGAGCTGTGTAAGGAAATAGTGATAAATTATATAAACATGGGGACTACATGGAAGTTCATGGAGGATAATGTAAATCTTATACTACATTCAGAGGAATCTCTTCCTTTTCCATCTGTTTGCTTCAAAATATCCTCCCAGATGGCTTCACCATGTGGCAGTCTGGATTAAGTTAGAAATGTATCTTTTCTTCATTGGTGGGGACTGTGAGAGGTTACAGTCAAGAACTGCTGTGTGATGGTGAGCTTACCTTGGTAAAAGTGGCAGAAACTCTTGCTCAGGTTTGGTCCCTGAGTGCTCTCCTGTTCTTTGAATTTTAGCTATATTCTTAAAGATTTCTAAGAGTGTTAGTTTACATCACTCTTACTCTTGTTATTGCTGCTAGCAAGTATGTCTCTTGTGTTTGTGTCACTTTTAAAAATACAGAAGCAGTAGGACCAGATAAAATTCTTATTTTGCAAATAACAGTTCTGTTCCTATCACCATTTCCCAGATTTTAAGCATCATACAGGGCTCTGCCATGCTCAGCTGTCCAGTTTAGGGCCATACAGATGTTTATGTAAACTTCTGCAATATCTTTAAACATTGTTCTGAGGATTTACCATCACACAGACAGTAAATAGCTGCAGTAAAACCCACTGGAAATCTGCACACCCATATCATTAATACAAACCTTTGAATACTGTGCTCTATTCACATCTTTGTGATGATCACTGATGCATATTCACACACTTCCTTGGGGAAATGAAGAAAAGAGCCAGCATAACTGCGTGACATTGGTAAGTTTAGCACTTTCACATAGGTATTTGCCTAAACCTCAAAACAAGACTCTTTGAAATCTGCTCTGTCTCCAAAGAATGTACAGCCAGATCTCACAGTCATGACATAATAATATTTTTTCCGAGGTGTGCAAATACACAGTCCAAACAGAAATTTCTCCATTTCCTCATTTTTAAGCAATTTGTAGCAGCTGTTGACTCAGCCGTATGGGGGAGTTACACTCTTAAGTAATATGAAGGAATTAGATGTTTTTAGGAAAACACAATGAAAACTATCAAAATTCTCTGGAAACAGGACATGTTTTATTTTTATCCTTTCTGCAGAGAAGATATAAAATGAATGTAGAACAGCCCTTTAAAAATCTTATTATCTCTCTTAAAATTTGAAATCCTGGAAAATTCTTTGTATCTGAGTCTGAAAGACAGCATACCAGTCAGAAAGACAGTGTACAGATCAGAATAAAAATGTATCAGTCAGAAGAGTACACATAAAGTGTACATAGAACAGTGTACACAAAAAAGTGTGCAGAAAACATACACCGAAAGAACATGTGTAGCATACTTCTCTACCTAATGCTAAATGTAGTAGATACTTTTAAAACAATGTCCAACAAGAACAAACACTAAAAAGAAAAGTGTTATTTTGTATAGGAAAGAAGATCTAGATTTCCTATATTTTTTTCCTGTTAACTAATTTCTCAGTGTTGGTATCAATAAAGTTATGCATGTGAATTAGTCATGTTTATATACACCTCAATTTGCCTCTGTTGCATATGTCTACTCAGTGTAGGACACAGTAAATGCTAGAAGCATCACACAGGCTCTGCAGCCCAGGAGCTAAACCTGTGGTTCACACATTCATATGCAGCCACAAAATTGCAGACACTGAGCAGAGCTGAGCCTGAGGCCCATGGGGTTTTGTGGCAGGGCCGACATGCTGGCACACCCTGGCCAGTAGGCCCAGGGTGCACATCCTTCATTATCTCTCTGTGCCGTGCAACAAATCTGCGCTTCCACAGGCTTCAGGCATTCTGTGTATGTGCTAGCCACCACGTGTGAATTCATCCTTTTCCCTTCTGGGAAATTGCAGGCAGAAATGTGGTAGGAATACATCAGAGATCCACTTTCACAGGTTGAAAAGAAGCTTCCAGTGTCACAGACAGGATGGCAAATCCAAGCAGGTGCACATACACATCCGAGAGAGTGAGCGCCATTGTCCAAGGCCACCCTGTGTCCTGCAAGCCCAGGAATACTGCAGTCTTATTCAGCTGTAGAAATACTGAACAATCTCTGCCCTGGAAGTTGACCTAGTGCCCTGGGGTGTCATTGCTCTTTCCACTGCATTCAGCAAGCTATGTTGTGTCTCATGGACTTTTTTTGTCTTTACTGATACGGAGAGTCAAAAAGTTCCCAGGGAACTCCTGAAAAGTCAGGTCCTGGAGAGGTAAAACTTTCTTTTCCAGTAATACATGGAATTTTGTACTTTAGCACAGAATAAATGCATATGTGTTACACAGACCACTCCAGAACATCCTCATAAAGGCTGAGTTACCATTTTTTTATTATAGCTTTTTTTTTTAAAGCAAAAGTTGAACATTTTCCCAAAGGCAACACTAGGGGCCATCTTGTATGTACTGCAGGCTCTTGATACCATGTGAACACGTGCTAAGCAAGCCTACATTGTGGCTCATGGGAAATCAGGAAAGTCTCTTGCTTTCTTCATGGATGCAGTAGATGGAATTTCATGGAGGGCACTGGGCTTTACATCCTTACCTTCTTTCTCTTTTCAAGGCAAAATGGTGGCAACTGGTGTGGTTTCTAAAAGAAGACATATTCATTCTTCCTTTTTTTTTTGTAATGGGCTTATTGTGACAGGGAGACACTGAATAATTTGTCTGATGACTTAAAAAAAAAAAAAAGAGCAGTTTTTTGAAATAAAATAAATAATCTGGGAGAAAATATAGAAGCAATTAGCAGTTCAATGAACAGATGAAACACTAACCTGGTCTACAGAATGAGGGCTAGAAGGAGAGGTCAGGTATTTCTGACAGAAAATACTTTCTTACTTATATTACATAACTTCTGAATAGACTCTGAATAAAGTAATTCAATGGTGCTATGCCTAAATACCCAAATCAGTGTAAGAGTGAGGTACCCAAGGTTTAAAATATTTATGATTGTCATTTACTACATAGATAGAGGAACATTTTTGAGATGACTGCTTCCAAAAGTTTTGCTGTAAATAAATTTTTAAAATTGAGATATTCTATGACCAGATGGAAGGGAAGAAAAGGGATTTAAAAACCCCTTCAAGACAGGAGTATATTCAGGTATTCAGTCACTTTTAAAGAGTCAAAAATTGGAAGTACCTGAGCAGCAGCCCCATTTCCTATCCCAGCAAGCTCTCCAGGCTACCAGGGGAGAAGTGTTCCTAGTGCTGCTCCTTAAACCTGAGACACAGTGCAGCTCAGGATTCAAAGGTCAAAGAGCCACTGAGTGATCAAGCAGGAGAAATGTGATTTGATTTGGTTGGGTCCACAGATCTGTTAAATTCAGTTGTGTAATTCTGTCAGTAAATGCTGACTGAGTTACGCATCCCCTTGCTTAATGCACCTGTGGTCCACAAGGCAGGCTGGGGTGCCTGTCACTGTGCCCCATACACTGCCTAAGGAGCAGAGGTGCCCCAGTTAGCACTGTGCCAGGACAGCACAGCTTCCTTTGAAACCATTATTTCTGAGCACTGTGCTGTGTAAGTTCCATTTTAGGCAAGTCTCACAGTCTTGAAGCCACTTCCACTAAAACTGAGGTGCTGATGCTCCCTTCTTGCATAAGGGAGTTACCAAAGTGCACACACTTATAATCTGATGTGACAAAAAAGGAATCGGATTTAGCAAGATTTTTTTTCTTTATGGCTTGTCAAGGACTATCATGGGGATTCAGTCTTGCCTGCTGCAGTGTGCCACTTGAAGATGTCATGTCCTTGTCAGCCACTTTATGAGTCAATCAAAGAGCAGGAGTGCCGTGACTTAGTTCAACATAGGAGGAGCCGTCATCTGTGCACAAGAACAATAATTGATTCTTAACAGCTCAAATACACATTTAATTCCTCTGAGGGAAACTCTAGGGCAGGAGGCAGCTTTCTGAATGCAGCACTGGTCACACATTTGCCCATTCAACGCAGACAAGCTTTCAGGTCCCTGCTGTTTTCCAGCTTGCTGGGCAAGACCTGACCCTAAAAGCAGGGACGTAAAACTTCAGGGTCTACAGCTGTTGAGCCACTCCATGCATAGCACAGGGAGTAGGTATTCCAGTTGGTGGTAGAAGGCTGGAGGAGGAAGGGGTGAGCTGAAACATTTCCCTAAGCCAGCAAAGCTCGTCTTCAACCTCTCCCTACCTCTTCCCTCCCCATTCCTTGCTTGTGGAAGAAGCCCAAAACGGGCAGGCAACATCTGTGGGCAGGGTGGCTTTGTGTATGACCCCATGGCTGTGGCCACAAAAGGTGTTTAGGGAGGTACTCTGTCCAGTTCAGAACTTGGCTCTGATTTGACACGAACTGAAGTCTCACTAATAATAGCCAGAAGAGAAGGGGTTGTGGTGTGTACTTGGGAAGCACCATTGAGGAACATGGCTGGGCAGTGTTTAAAAAAATGCTAGTCAAGAGTAAATTAAACAGTGCTGCTTTTGCATACACATGCTACATATTTTGGCTGAGATTTTCAAGAGTAGCAAGAGTCAGTGCTGCTAACGCTTGGGTATCTTACTTCATACAAAACATACACGGTTCTCAGCAGCACATGGCTACCCCCTGAAAATAGGAACCATTTTAAGATATTTTCTGAGTGATACCCAGAAAGCTGAAACTACCAGCATGATCACTCTGTGGACTTATAGCAATAAAAATAATCAAAATGCTAATTAGCAAAGATGAGGTGTGTCACACAGGAAGAAAGTGCTTTTTGCTGAGAGCTTGGTTCCTGAGCTTCTCATAAAGGGCTCTGCATTTTCAACAATCAGCATTGTTGTTGCTCCTCCACATCCAGCTGAAGCCACCGGAAGATGTCCTGTTTCCTGACTTAAATATTATTCACAGATAATCCAGGGTTGTATCCTTGCTCATTTGTTGCACTGAAAAACACGGGGAACAAACCTATGTAACCATTCTTGGAAATTGCTCTATCTTTGGTGTTCCAATTCAGGACCATATAAATTCTGTTGCAAATTTTATTTTAAAAATTAAGTATGCTGTGATGGATGTGTAATAAGGTAAACACAAATAAAATCAAAGTTAAGATCAATGAAAATACAGGTTTTGTCTGTTAAATAATTTGCTCAGATAGATAGTTACAGTCTCCATATACCAGAACGAATAAAGTTTGGCTAGGGAAAGGAGCAGTATATTCGGCCCTTATTAACATATTTAAGCATGTTGTGGAAGGAAGCAATAAGAAGATAATATATTATTTTATTCTGGGTTTTCCCTGACATCTGGGGAATTTTATAAGGTCCAGTTGTCATCCAAAATAACAATCATAGAATAGAAGAATAACGAGATTTTTTCAGCTACTCTATCAGTACTCTGTGGCGCATTTGTGGTATTTTGTGAATTTAGTTCCTTGAAATCAGTGCTGCCATGCTACCCCAGGGTGACATCTGACCTCCCTGGGCAGTGCCTCAGACTGTAACATGTGGACACTGAAAAGCTTTAGTAGAGGGATTTTTCAGTGTCCACAGTAACACCTGTGCCAAACATTAAGGTTAGGATGGACAGGCTGAACCTATGAGCATGCCTCCTCCTTTGCAATTCAGAGAGGACAACTCAGGTGAAGGATGCATAATCAGTGTGAACCAATTGTGATAGACACTTTAAAACCATTTTTCCTGGTGGAGCTTCTATCCCGTATCCCTTCCGTTGATGCTCTCACTGTGCTGTTCCTTAGTGCTGAGATGGAGTGAAGCAACCCCGATGACAAACACCGTCTGTGACAGGCAGGGTGCAGTTTGGGGGCCCATTCAGAGCTGATGGGCACTGATGGCTCATTGGATATTCTAGGCATGTGACTGCTGTGACAGTACACAGTAAGAAGTATAGGAGTATCACAACCTCATAGTAGACCATGCAGTGAGAATTATGCTCCTAAGCACTTCATGTTGAAGGCTACAGAAGTACGTAGGTGGTTTTCAGACATCAACACTTGGCCAAACAGTGCATAAAGAATATAAATCTTTGCACAGCATAGTGTTTGTAAGCATCTTGAGTTCATTCTTACTGGACCTAAGTAAATAAATGTGCTTTTCTCACACTGAGGAAGGAAAAAGCCCTTCAAAACCACTGCCTGACTGTTGGGCATTGTAGTACTCACATTGTCGTAGCAAACTGTCTCATGGATCCTTTTTCATAGGGATCCAAGTGCAAGAAATGTTAAATTTTTTATGTAAGTCTGCTCCAGCAGATGGTGAGCATCGCTATGATGAAGTTCTGCTGCTGATCCCACTGTAAAGCATTTCTGGAAATTCCAGAATGTTTTCAGAAAACGTTGGCTGAAATCTCTCTTTAGAAATGACTAATTCTTATATGAGAGAGGGATATAATATTGGTAGTGTAGTTCTTGCTTTGCCTCTGCCCTGTCAATGTAGTCACATTATTCAGGGCCGATCTCTGATCTCAGGTTTGAAGAGTTATTTGCCACACAACAACCATGGGAAAAGAGAATGAGAGAAATAAAAAAATTAATCACCCACATTCTGCTTGAATTCAGATCTCAGATTTCCCACATCCTGGTATTTAATTTCTCACAGAGTTACCAATGGTTGATCTCACGGCAGGATTAGTGGGAAGAAAAATGAGAGCTCCATTGAAACCAGACTTGAGTCTGGAAGGAAGGAATATGTGAGCTCTAGGACCCCGGAGATATCAGATTCAGGGTAGTGACTGGCTTGCACCCCCTCCCCTTCCCTGTTTCTCATGCTTATTTTGAGGCAAATTCTGGAAACTGAAATCAGAACAGCAAAGACATGTTACAGTAAGTTAGGGGGCTCACACATCGCTTCAATAGTCTCCTGAGAACGTGTTATATAGTGAGGCATTAACTGTAATTTATATTAGTATTTTTTTATGTTTAGAAAGAGGAGACTAGATTAACATTGAGGTATAAATTGCAGTAAATCTGTCTCAGTTCTAAAAGAAAACATGTTTTGAACACACGTTTCCACCAGGATACCTTCTCGGATTTGATTATAGATGTGTTCGATTGGAAAAGAAATTCCCATAAAAGATTCTATAATCAAAAGGAAATCATCACTATCTTAAATTGGTGAGTCTCACTCACTTTCAATCAGGTTATCTTGCTTAGAGAAATAAAAAGCGTCCTGTGGATCGCTGTGCAGATGGATCTAGAAAAGTTGGGTTATTGCTCTGCACTGAAGAGGGCCAAACTTTTTCACACTTTCCACCAGATTGTGTGGAGATATTCAAGAAGTTGGAAAAAACCTTTAAATGCATCACTCTAAATCATTTAGGAGTTCAACATATTAAGATGACAAGAAGAGTATGTCATTAAACTATAACTACCCTTTTTGGATTACCTGGTATTTGTAGATTTATTGGCAAGGTGGCTTAAATTAGGAATATATTTTTAGCCTGCAGCATTACATAATAAAATAGCAGCTGAATTCTTTGCAGTAAAAGAGGGAAGGGATGGGGGGAGTTTATTAAAACCAACACAAACCTCTCTGATTTTCCTTTTTCGTCTGCACAAAGAGGTGCTCCATGGTTACACAATCAGTAAAGTTTGTGGGAGAAGCATTTCCATTGCCCCATTGTGCTCAGGAGCTGTCGCCTGCCTTTCACTGCAGACCTGCTGTTTAGTCTGAAACTGAAAATTAAACCCAGAGCTTCAGCTCTCAAAGTTAAATACTCTGCATTGCTGGAAGCACACAGCCTTGCCAGTGTCTGTGTGGCAAGATCCATGATCAAACTCTTCAGACATTTTTAAAAGCATTTTACAAGTCTGTTAAGCTTTATTGTTTTTGGTTTGGTTTGGGCTTTTTTTTTTTAAGAAGAAAAAAATAATGTTCTGAACTATACTAGAAAGTCTAATGTGAACTGTGCTGAACCAGCTCAGGAAGCCTGACTCACTATCTTTAAGAAATATGTTTCTCATTTTGAAGGGCTTTTCTGAGAATGGCCAGGGCAAGGTAGAGCCCTGTACATTAAACTCACTCCTTCAGAAACAAAAAAACAAGGGATGAGAAAAACCAGTGGAGAGCGTGGAGGAGGAAGGATGGTGGCGGCAAAGCCCTCACGCCCTGCCCTGCTGAGGCTGCACCGACGGCCGGCAGCGTGGCAAGGGCCACTCAGCCTCGGGGCTGGTGCTCATAAAAATGTCACCAGTGCGCTTCCACTGTGAAAGACGTTTTTATCTCCCCTTCCTGCAGCCCCTTTCCAGTGAGTACGTGGGGCTGGGCCCAGCGGCTGCCTCTTGGCCTCCCCGCATGGCTGGACCCTAATGAGGTGTGTGCAGCTCTTGGCTGCAAGTTTTCAATCTCTTTCTTGATACTTCAAAGTTGCTGCTCCGAGGTTCAGACAAGTTTGATCACTTGGCAAAATCTCTCAGCTGGGATTCAAAGGGGAAGATGCTTTATTTTATTATTTATCATTGTAGATAGATAGCTCTTCCCAAACTACTCTTGCCAGTGGCTTTGTGGTTAGAGCCGCGATGCTATTTTAAGTGATAAGGGATTGAAGGTGAACAACTTTTGGCAGTTGCTTCCTGTCTGTAACAAGTGGTCATTTTTGGGGG
>VZTE01005137.1:626685-722310 GCA_013397775.1 Eulacestoma nigropectus | reverse complement strand
GGGAGGGAGGAGCAAAAGGTAAATGATGTGGGTTTGACCTCCATTTCAAAGCCTCTGTAGTGTTTCCCTACCCCATTGTGGGAGACCATTGCTGTAATCCTTCCTCTGCCACTCAGCATAAAATATGCAGAGGAACTGGTCCGACTTCAAGTTCCTCAAGGGCTCGGGGGGAAGGCAGACTCGCTCAGGGTTACCTGTGTGGGCTCCAGTATCCTTTTGGGCTTTTCCATCTCCATTGCCACAAGAAAGCAGAGCTAACACAGTCACCCACAGCATTTCAGTGAACTAGGCAAGTCTAAGGATTTTTAAGGTTGGCATCGACCTTCTTTTGCTCTTTCATCTAATTATGAACACACATATTGGTGATTAGAGGCTGTTATTAGAGCCTCTGCTTGCCTTATGCTCCAGTCTGGATTTTGGCTGTGAATGCAGAGCAGTTTACGACTCCTCCAGTTTACAGCCTCCACAAGAGGTTTGTAAGAGCAGCTTCTAAAAGCTGGGGTCGGTCCAGCTCAGTTGTATATGTTTCTAGCAGCACCACTGCCTTCTTTTTCTTAATATTTTATTTCCTTCCCACCAGAAATGTTTACATATTGTAGGGTTGAAGCTCGCCAAGACAAAATACATCTCTGTCAGTGTTGCATAGCACCCGCAATTGCTTCAAGCACCATTTTCGCTTTAGGT
Source organism: Eulacestoma nigropectus (assembly GCA_013397775.1). Lineage (NCBI taxonomy): Eukaryota > Metazoa > Chordata > Aves > Passeriformes > Eulacestoma > Eulacestoma nigropectus. The sequence goes on along the minus strand of VZTE01005137.1, from coordinate 721,626 downwards.
CTGTGCTTTGCAGACTTTAAATGGTGTTTCCTGCAAAATTCTTCTGACCAGTCCTGAGATTTTGCTGAAGATTTTCAGTCTCCTTTTAATCACATGGGGAACAGATTTTTTCAAAATGTTTTGACCTGCTTAGGTCAAAAAGGCACTTGCTGTACTCAGATGCCAAAACGTGTTTCAGAAATCTGGCCTGACGTAACTTAGACAGCTGAGTCTCAATTTCAAAAGGCTTCAGCCACACAGGCTTTGGCACCGAGCAACTTACTGCCTTGCAGAAACCTCACTGCTGAGTTAATTTCAGGGCTGCTTTAAAATCCATGGCAAACTTGGGCACCTAAAGCTGAGGGTCATTCAAGACCATGTGTAAGAGAAATTGAGAGGCAGAACCTAAGGCAGCTACTTTTTAGGTTAACTAAATGTCAGTCAGCCTAATTCCTGTTTCTGGAAGTTCTCAGTGCGAGCCCTCTTGGATTTAAAACTCTTGTGTCAGATAAGCCCTTTCTCTCAAAGTAACCAGAGAGACTCATTATCCCTCCATTATATCAAACAGTTCTCCTAGTGGGAGATAAGCTAGGAGATAGCGAAATGTTTTTGATTCCCTTTTAATCTAACAGGAAGAATAGACTTTAATCTATATATTAAGTAAGCTGTTCTAATTTAAAGAGGAATATCCTGTCCTGTCCTGTCCTGTGGGAATCCTCCTAGGCAATTTCTTGGTCCCTTCCAGTTATCTGAACCTGTTGCTTAAGGACTAAAACTTGGCCAAGCCGGGTGAGACACTTTCTCCAGCAGAGGAAGGGGATCTGTAGAAGTGGTTTCTGTGTGTGTAAGGATGGTTAACTCTCTCTGACCTCTACCAGCCGAGTCCCAGCACAGCCCCAGCAACTTCACTCTGGCTGCCTCAGCTAGTTCACTTCCTCCAACAGCTGGGGATGTGTATTATCCAGTAATCCCCATGAGCAGCCTTTTTGCTAGTCAAGCAGTGCTATTCCAGCAGTAAAAGGAGAGGACACACTTACTTCGCTTACTAGCTATGCAGCTAAAAAAACACAGGCTGGTGACCTGCAGGAGAGCATCAGTTTTTTGCTTTATTCTCTCTACTCACTTTCTGTCTTTCACTGAATAATTGATTATTTATATAAAAGTGGAGTGACTTTAACAAGAAAGATGCATCTTCCATAGACAAAAGTTATGAGGGGAGCCTTCTTCTTAGGAGGTAGAAAACCCAGCTTGAACTATCTGCTTCAAATCAGAGAGCATGGGGATTTCAAAACAAGTCTACATGTGAATTTCCAATCCAGTGCTGTTGTGTACATGTATACTCGAAGATAAGTCTTATTTTTGCTGTCTGTTATACATTGCCTACCTGAGCGTGAAAACTTTGATGACATCACTAAGTCAAAGTGACCTTTAAGATACCTTATAGCCCTTAGACTGCTCCCAAGAGCATTAGGCAGCTCTGCACATGCTCACCAGCAAGCACTTGGGCATTGGGAAAGTTAAACAGCAGCTCAGCAAGGCTGTTTGCAGATATCTAAATATTGCTATGCCATCATGCTATGGCCAAATCTTTGGTCTTTTGAAGACCAACATCTTTACATAATGAAATAGGGTATTAGAGGCTAGGTCAGTGAGAACTTACACATTTAAAGCAAGAATGTTGATTTCCAGTCCCTACATCTCCACCTAAAACTGCCCCATCAGCTGCCATCTCTCTGTTTGTCTCTTTGTTTATATTTAATGTCATTGAAGTACTGCAAGTTTTACTTCCTTGGCGGGAACCTGCCTGCTCACTACTCCCAGGGCTGTCCCATGACTTAGTCTATGATTGCAGAAACAGTGCTGGCAGAAGGCAGGGGGTCTCAGAACTCCTCTGTAGGCAGAGTTTTTAACTGTCCTTTTAGGCACCAAGCTAAAGAATTTATGCTCCTTCTAGCATGCTAGCAGTTGCAGTGCACAGAAATTGCTTGCTTGTGGTCTGGCTGACTTATATGTGTTTAGATACAGAGTTTCTGTACTGAAATAATTCCTTAAAATCATTTTTTAATCCAGCAGTAAGAAGAGTTGTATGGCCTTTTCTCTCTATGGTCATGATGATCTCTTCTGCCCTAATAAACCCTTTCATTGTGACATGTGAAGTATACCTGCAACAATTTGAGTTCTGAATCCAACTTCTGGAGTTAAATTTTGCCTTACTGCTGAGTGACACCTGTCACTGGGCTTGCTAGTGCACTTTGCAGAGAGTGCAGAGCTCAAAGCAGCAGATCGCACCCTAAGCTTCACGCAGAGCAAACCTACTCTGAGTTCCTGTTAGTGCTGTAAGAATTTTTAAAGCAATTTGGTGCGTTAGCTGTGGAGCAGTCGGGATGGCACTGTCTCAGCTGGGCAGAGTCTGGGCCCTGGCATCTGCTCTAGAAGCCATCTATTCCAGTATTTCAGGGACTCCTGAAAATATTAGCTTGCCTGCCAGGGGATTTCAGACATGTTAACAGCAGACAATGGTCCACAGTTTGCAAGCTGCTCTTGTCAGCAGTTCTTTTTGACATATCTATTCAAGCATACCCTCTTGGGCTTAGAAAGCAGCCAGCAAAATCTGTGCCAATAGCTAATACTTCATTATAAAATAAAAGCTCTAACAAATTCAGCATTACAACATATACAATTCACCATATACAGCATTACTGTGATCCTGAAGTTCATTTCACAAAATGGGTTTTAGTTTTTACATCTGCAGTTCAGAAATTCATGAGCAGAAGGTGAAAAAACTGAATTGCCAGTTGAACTGCCAGTGAGTTTCATGGGGCAAAGACATTTAACCCTGAAACTTTGCCCAGGGTATTAGAACAGAACAAACATTTTTGCAAAAATACCACAGTTACCCCTCTGCAGGTGGGAGAATGCTCCTCTCAAACACCAACAATTGTCTCATCATCAGGTTTTGTTGTTGTCAGTTTGTGGGGGTCCACCAAAAAAAAAAAATGCAGAGGACATATAAAAGCCAAACTAAGTATGTCTGTTCTTCAGGCCACGAGGATGCTACTGGTTGCTTGTAATTCTAGAGAAAATACCCTGCACCAACCAAATGTGGATCACCAAATGGAGGTCTTGGGCAGCAGGTAGAGTTACATTTCACCTGCACAGGATGTCATGGGAAAGAGGTCTCTTGGAGTCAGGGGGTGACTTTGATCTGAAAAGACGCTGAAGTTCAAATACAATCATTTATGGCACAGCTGCATTCTGGATGGTACCACCTCTGAGGTTTAGCAATGAATCACAGAATCGTTTGGGTTGGAAGGGAGCTCTGGAGATTATTCAGTCCAACTGCCCTGCCAAGACAGGGTCACCTAGAGCAAGTGACACAGGAACCAGGTGGGTTTGGAATGTGTCCAGAGAGGGAGACTCCATGACCTCCCTGGGCAGCCTGTTCAGTGCTCTGCCACCCTCAGTGTGAAGTAGTTCTTCCTCAGGTTGAGGTGGAACTTACTGTGGTTTAGTTTATGGCCATTGCTCCTCATCCTGTTGGTGGACACCACTGAAAAGAGTCTGGCACCATCCTCTTGGCACCCACCTTTGAGATATTTATGTACCTTAGTGAGATCCCCTCTCAGTCTCCGCCAGACTAAACAGGCCCAGCTCCCTCAGTCTCTCCTCGTAAGAGAGATGCTCTAGTCCCTCAATCATCTTTGTTGTCCTCTCCAGTAGCTCCTTCTCTTTCTTCTACTAAGGAGCCCAGAACTGGACACAGCACTTCAGATGTGGCCTCACTAGAGCTGAGTAGAGGGGGAGGATCACCTCCCTCAACCTGCTGGCCACACTCTTCCTGATGCACCCCTATGAAGTGCCCGTGCTAGTGGTTATCACTTCACATATTCCTGCAGTATACACCAGTTTGTTTTTCCATAGCTGTGAGAGACTTCCAAAGCAGAGATTCAACTTCATAGCTCTGGAGAGGGTTCATGGTTCCACACATCTCAACACAATTGTTCTGTGCCCATTGGGTGTCTCAGGGGATCATAGGCATCCACACAGAGAAGGAGGGCATGATAAAGGAGACCAGCACCTTTCTGGCTTATCTTACCAGATGAGATATCCAGGGCATCTAAAACAGCATCAGGTGCTATCTTCAGGCAACCAGATCCCACCAAGTTTGTCATATTTTAAAATTCTGTGTTGGCTAGCCCAAATAAACATACTGCAGATGGCACTTCTAACTGAAACCTGCTGTCCTGCCTCCTGTTCCTTTTTTGTTACCTTCACCACTGTTAAATCAGGGCTAACATCAGTGATACCAATCCCCTGCAGAGCTGCCCTTCTGAGGGCAGATACCTGCTGTGAGGCATTGCAAAATATTTGTCCTTTCTCTCCTGCTGGAGGCCAACCTCGGTGAGAGCTGAGGGTCCAGGCTAGTGCCCACATCTACCAGCCGCTTGCCAGTGACACCCCTCAAGAAAAGACCTATTAAACATCTGTGCACATAGGAGCTTTGGAGAAAGCCGCCTTGCGGCTCTGCTTTGGGAGACATAGCAGCTCCCCATCACTCCCCAGCTGACAGGGCAGTTACAGCAGTTAAGGGTGGAAACAGCTCAGTGTGCTGTGTTTGTCATACAACATCCTCCTGTGTCCTGTAGCAGCTCAGGATAAACATACCTGTACATGGGACCCATGGCTGGGACCAAGGACAGCATGTGCTAAGTAATGCTTCTGCAGCATGTCCCTGTGCCAATCAGCCCTCGAGGATACATGTATGAGGATGTACACATGGATGCATGGGGAGTCACCTGTGATATTGTCTTAGCAGCAAGAGCTATGCATATGAGTACTCACCTTGTTGTTCAAGTGTTTATCTATTCACCCTGAGCTCTTCATGGCTGTGGCTTCCCTGTTAGCCAGATTCAACCTGGTTTGAAGCTTTCTCAGGTTTCTCTTTGCAGTCTGCTGGCCCAACCTCTCTGCTAGTTCGCTGCAGCAGAAAACAACCTGGGGAGTAGCTATTCAAGGCAAAACTGGGTTGATGCACATTTATGATCAATTAACACATGTCACCATTCTGCCTTCACAACTACAGTGAATGCACCTAAAAAGTGAGAACAACCTGAATTAAACCTGCCATGTAACCCAAAACTTTTGCTTCTTGGCTGAGTGCATCCTGTGATGGTGTTGCTGAATTTATGTTCTGCATGGTTATGACACTCTGAGTGACTTGGATTTCTAATGTCTGCTCTAGTGACTGTGCTTTCCTTCTCAATTTTTTCCCTTCTCTTCAACTTTATTGGAAGCACATCCAGACTTACAAAGTATTTAATTCCAGCTCCACTTCCTCCTTCAACTTTTGACTGAGGGACTATGATACATGGCTATACCACCTACCTTGGCAGGTCTGTAAGGACTTGCAAGTGCCTGGAGCGTGCTCACTACTGGTAAGCATCCTTCTCCTGAGGTGTCCAGTGCTCTGACAGTGCTAAGCAATGCACTTCAGCGAATCTCTGGCTGAAATGACTCAGCACAGAGCCAGTTTTCAACTTCTAAAGGTTACACAGTTTTCAAAATGCCTGCTCCACCCTTCATCTTTTAGAATGTGTGTGGAGGGGGATGCTGTAGAGACAGAGGTTGTGTTGAGGATCACAGCTGCACAACCTTCTGATATTTGCCACCAGTTTTTCACAAGTGAAAAAATTCTCTCTCTGTTCCTGCATTATACATCTGTATTTTCTCTTTCAGAACCTATGCTCACTTCTTCCTTTGCATCCCTCCACCCATATATGTCTGATTTGTACTATCCTTTTGTTTGAATTGTAAGTGCTTCAAAGCAGCAATCATATCTCCATCTGTGTCTTGACAAGAAACTTACATGATAGGTTGGCTTAAAACTACTCATCTGTAACTGAGCAATCTTAGGCTTTTGCAAGGAATGAACAACAATCTGATCCCTTTGAAAAGCTTTTCTTCATGAAAAAAGTATTTCTCAGCACTGATGTGAATTTGAAGTTTGTCAGTCTCAAATAATTTTTAATAATTAGTTTCTTATTTACATATTTAGGGGGGTTAGCTTGATTTTTAGTTTCTCATCCTTCCAGGTACTGCAGGTACACATATTTGCACATACATGTAGAGGTGAGAGAAACTTCCTTCATTACAAGAACATATAGATATGTATGAAGGAAGAGCTTCTCATTAATTTTCTTGCTCACTACAGCAAGAGTTACTAGGAAAAAAAATACTGTGAGATTCACAGTAAAAATCACTGGTGGACAACTTTTTAACTAAGTTAAAAAGTTTCTTCTCTTTTGGCCACCCTGGCTGAGCTTTGATGTATGTCCTTTCACATACTTTGCCTCTCCCCCATCCTTCTTGCTCTGTGATCGGAAGTCTACCTTCATGGAAAATGAGTTCATCAGATTTCAGTAGTCTCCTGACAAGCCAAGCATAAAACAAAGAGAGCTGCCGCTCCGCACCCACATATGTGCTGCCGTCTTCCAGGAAGCGATAATCAGAGGCTCAGGGCTGACCACAGTGCTGTAAGAAATTAAGCATGTGATCATCCTCAAATACCAAAACACATCTACCTGTATTATGTTAAGAGCACAGAACCCACAGTCGTAATTTTTTAACTGAAATACTTGGCTTGGAGGCAAAGCTGGGGTTTGCCGCAGTCGTTCTGAGTTCTGAATTACCAAGGCTCAAACCAACATATTTTGCAGTGTCTCTCCACAGGCAGCCCAAATTAGCCCTCCGGTAGGTGCCTGAAAATAATACTTTTCTTCTTGACTGAAATGTTGTAACAGTCCCGTTCTGCGCAGAACATAAGCAGGAAGAATGCATTATACATTAATGTGATTTGATGGAGTGTGAGCTCGGTTTCCCCAGTGCCACCAGAGACAGAGTAAAATTTGCTTGATCATTTCATGAGTTGAGAATCATTTTTGTTGCAGCACTGCAAATATAACCCAGCTACAAGAGGACAGTAGTTGTTGTGAGGAAAAAATTTTTCATCTGTATGATAGATCAGAGTCATCTGGAATTTAAGAATTTAAAGTTCAAGGTCAGAGGGCAGATGACACTTGATTTTGCTGTCTCTCCTCTGTCCGTGGCTTTGATCATGCTACATCTTTCTTTGTGCCTGGTGCTCAAGAGAGTACCCCAGGGTCATGGCCTGTTTCCTTGTCAAGAGGTATAAACCTGCTTTAGCAGGGGTGGGGGCATGAAGGAAGAGGGGGGGAGCATTTCCTTCATGCTTTTCACTTTTCCCACATAACCCAAAGCAGACTAAACAAAACCAGTGTGAAATCTCATGGATTGATGCTGCTATGGTTATATTTTTTAAGCTGTCATCCGTTCATTTATAGTTATGTTTATTCCCTGGATTTACAGCTTTTTTTCAACCTTTTCTTGCAGGGAGGTGCAGGAGGAGGTCAAAACCTTTTGAAAGGGGATTGCAGTGAGCAGTGGCCTATGGTTAAAGCACTGTGTTTTTCCTTGATGCCACTCCTCCGCAGCAGTGTCACACATGGTAGCATTTAGGAGCCCTTCACAGCTGAGGTGTTTCAAACACTAATGAATGGAAGTGTGGTCATATAAGGCAGGCAAGCTTTAAGGCAAGCTTTGCTGAATGGTGTACTGTAGTGGCCTGGGAAAGGAAGAGAGTTATAAATTGTGTCAGTTAGCCACCCAGACAAAATTAAGCCATGTGGAAAATCAAATCTATTAAAGTATGAAGACTGTTATAAGCTGTTTTAAGCTGGTCATTCTTCAAAGGTCTCACTTGGCTGAGGGAGTAAATTCCTCTTCTTCCTAGATCTTTTTCACGTGCTGTCTTAGGCGATGACAAAACAACTTTTCACTGACAGCCCCTTTTATTAGAGTTGTTATTTGCCCCCAGTTCACCACCCATGTCCTGAAAGGTACTGCACATTTGTTAAAAAAGCAGGATAAGAACATCACGTTTGGTCAGGCTTGCTGAAGGCAAACATGAAGCAGCACTAGGGCCAAAGAGAAGAGAGAAGGCTTCCCAGAGTAACTGCTTAAGATTGGATATGTGCTCAAAATGCTTTCTCTTTTCTAGCTGCCCATGTCTGCTGGCCATAAGAGGTCCATGACAAAGCATGGCACAGAATACTTTTTTTTGACATCTCCTGGAGTAGAAGAAAAACCTGTCAAGGCAAGGTGGGGGGATCAGAGAGCAGGGTACCTTCCCTTCCTCCCCAAGGTGGCTTCTTTAGATGTCACAGGAGCTGTAAAGGGCATTTTATTAGCTCAAGAGGTGATTGTCAGCTGCGTGAGAGATGACTGAAGTGGCAGCCTAAGATGCATGGTCACCATGGTATCTATTATTCCTATTTATTATTCCTATTTATGTATTCTAGGAAGAGACTGAAGAAACGTCCTCACAAGAGTCTGCAGAGGAAGACTAGGAGGTCACACCATGCAATTTCTACCTCATCAGCAGTTGGGTCTTTTGAAGGGAGAAGACACTGCCTTGACCACTTATTTTCTATTGCCATGGTCTTTACACTTTTGCCTGAGGGGGAAAAAAAATTACATAACCTTAAAAAGGATTTGACTAATCATCTTCTTTGTAATCCCTTCACAGTCCCAGGTTTAGTGAAAAACTGCTGTAACACAAAGGGGACACAGATTAATGATGCAACTTTTAATTACTGTTTTCTTTTTTCCTAACCTACTAGTAGTTTGTTTGAGTTGCGAAGTAAGGGTGAATGGGTCAAGAAGAGCACCAGATCAGGTTTATGTCATTCACTGCACTGCATATAAACAAGAAACTTGTAACATAGTCATTATAATGGGCATTGAAATAGGAAAGGCTGGGTGTGTAACACTTATGCCTTGCAACACTTCTAGCAACCCACTCCCTACTTAGTGAACTCCCTGTTTTAGAACACCAAAGATAGTGGATAGATACCATTGTTTTTCCTTCGTAACCTTCTTGTAGACTTGTACTTGATTTTTTTTTTTTTAAGACTTACTATTATTTCAGGAAAAAAAAATGAAAGCTGATCTTTCACTTCATTTAGCTGGTAATCAGAAGAAAGAAATCAACATGAAAAAGGTACTTTCATTTTGCAAAAGGGAAGAAAGACAAAGATACGTTGTATAGTTACAGATACAAACATATCAGCACAAGCAGTAGTAAACAAAATGAACAGTCCTTATCATCTGGGTAATAGGAAGCCAGGGAGTTGGCTTTCTTAGAGCCAGGCATTTTCTATGGAAACAAAAATGATTGACGCCACTCTTATGCCATTAATGAGTAGGTCTTTATCGATAAAAGGGTTTTAAAACATACAGAAAGGTACCTAGAAATTAATCATAAATTTATCTGAACAAAAATAATCCAGATTTTTGTTTAGCTTCTACTAATTCCACTTGCCCTATACCAGTATTTTGAAAGAATTGAATTGTTCCTCATTACTCATCAGTCACAATGTAAGAATGAACACCATGTACCTCAACTAAGCTCGTGCATTACTTAAAGCAATGTATTTTGACATAGGATGGTTCACTGAGCACCTCTGTGCCAGTGGCATTTCTCCATCTTTTCATTCAAAGCAGCACTTTTAGCACCAGATGCAATATTACCCCACTATTCAATACTACCTCTGATTTTTACAAATAACTCAACAGACTGATAAATACATGCTGCTATACACATTCAATGCAGGAAATTTTTACTGGGTAGATAATAATGAGTATCTGCATTTTCCCCTTATTTCTATTTCGACATTATTTGCAGTTAAGGAAGCAATGTCTTTTTTGTGTTTCAGCATGACTGTGTGTTTTTCTTTCACTTGGTTTGTTTGATTTTTTTCCCTTTTTTTGTGTGGGTTTTTTGTTTTTGTTTTGTTTTATGTACTTACTCTGTTCTCTGCTAGACTTCTGTGTAATGTACTGTTAACTTGAATATATTTTTTTACTGAATTGCTGATAGGTTTGTGAGGATAATTTTCTTCAATGACACTACATGACAGAAAAAATTTAGCTGTAAAGTTTAAATATTGTTGTCCAAGTTTGTACCTCAAGTGAATTGTTTAAAGAAATGGACTAATTGATTGACAAAGACCTACCTCCAGACTTTAAATGGAATGAACTTGTTACTTTCAGCATTAGTTTTGAGACGTTTGAAACAGTTAGGACTGCAACTAATCCCTAATTCAAAATTATTTTTGTAAAATAACTTGTGGAAAATGAACACATTTTAAATTACTTTCGTATTAAAAATAAAAAAATGAACAAAAAAAACCTTCAAAGAAACTTGAAGCTTTGTAGGTGGGAAGCAACAAGCTCAGCTTTTGCATAATGCAATCACAAATATGTGTTTTTTAAAAAAAAAAAAAAATTAGTAGATTGTAAGAAAATACTTGACAAGTATTTTCGTGTATTTTACACAAATGTGATTTTGTAATATGTTTCAGCCAGATTTATTTTAAATGCTTCTTATGTAGAGGTTTTTTATTCTCCCCTCTCTCACTTTTGTAGTTCTTTCTCTCTCTCTCCCCCCTCCTCCAATTTCATTTTCTCTATTTCTGTTTTATTTCCCTTCTTCCTCTCTTTCCTAGTCAGTACTTTGTACCATTATATTAATAACTGGGCCAGGGGTAGTTTCTCAGGAAGGCGTCTGTTGGTATGGCTTTAGTATGGCGCCAAATGCAGTTAAAGATAACAACTTACTGGCTTCTTCTAAGAGGCAGTGTCAAGAAATATGGACCTCCATGAAAGACTGCAGAGGGTTCAGTGATGGAAATTGCTGGGAAAGAGCTGATTGGAGTATTACAACTAGACATGATAACATCAAGTGGAAGAGAATAATCCTAGCTATACAGTAGCTCTAACAGGCCAAATCCAGTGTCACTTGAAGGCAGTAATAGGAATTTTGCTGACTTCAAAGGGCATCAAATCAAGCCTTAGCAAGTCCCTTTTGGGGTTTGAGGGTTTTTTTTTGCATTTTTTAAAACCACAGTGTTCAGTGGATGACACAGAAATAATTGCTCTATGTGTGTCACTCTTCAACCTCTGAGAGACTTACCACTCTGATGATCTGAATCTTACGTTTTCTATATATTGTAGTACAATCAAAACACATTACTACCTCTTAGGGCCTACTATACCTCATTTTTTTCAGACTGAAAAATTGCATGTGGCCACTGAGTCAGTGAGAACATCATAAAATTTTTTATATATATAGTTTATTTTTGTGGGAGATAAATTTTATACGACTGTTCTTTGCTGTCATTGGTCACTGCTAGCTATGACTGGACATGTAACTCTTTTACCATTTCTGCAAGAGAGGTGTGTTTGCAGGAAAAAAAATCGCTTCAAGATGTTTAACTACAGTTTACTTTTCCTTTTGAGTGTCTTCTAACTTTTTGCTTTGTTCTTCATGTAGAGTTGCTGTCTATGATTGTACTTCAAATCGCTTGCTTGTTGAAAATGTTCCTTTAATGGTTTATCACAGTCTGTTCAGCACAATAAACATAATAGCCTCTGTGATCCCCATGTTGCTTGATTCCTAGACTTTTGTCACAGTTCCATAAAATGGGTAATAAAGTTTGGTCACAGTGACCAAATTTGTAAAATCTTTGCGTGCAAGTAGTCTTTTGTTTTGTCCCAGGACCACAGGCATGTGCCTGAGAAGTTAATTTGCTGTTAGGGGCCGCAGGGGTAGGCACTTAGCAGAACAACCCATCTTAGGAGGCTCCCCAAAAGGTGACACGCCCATTCCTGGCCCAGGACTTGCTGTGCCGAGCTAAGGGCTAAACTGTACACTTGGGGACCAGCAATCCTACCCACCAGACAGGGAACATACTAGCACAGGCCAGGCTGATAGGGGTTTTGTTGCCTGGTCTCAGATCCGCCTCTTGTGGGTCCACCAAGATTATAAGCCTTATCTTTTAGGCAAAATTGCGGTTTGCATCCAAGTTCATCAAGTTTCCATTATGCAGGCATTAGGCTAGAAAGAGGAGGTACTCAGAGCAGCAGACACAGAGATATGTCTGGATACTGTCTGGGGCACGAATTGAAGAGCTCAGGAAACTGTATTAAAACTCAGCCATGCCTGTCACAGGTAAGTTGGGCAGGATTCCTCTGGCTCGTCTTCATTTGCTCTTACGTGGTCTCTTGGCCTGTTACCGTGAGATTTAAAGTCAGAATCATAGAACATCCTGAGTTGGAAAGGACCCACTAGGATTACCAAAGTCCAACTCCTGGCCCTGCACAGAACAGTCGCAGGAATCACGTACGTGCCTGAGGGTGTTGTCCAAATGCTGCTTGAGCTCTGACAGGCTTTGTGCTGTGGCTGCTTCCCTGGGGAGCCTCTTCCAGTGCCCAAACACCCTCTGGGTGAAGAATCTAAAAAACCTAAAAAACCTAAACCTCCCCTGACTCAGCTTCATGACCTTTCCTGGAGTCCTGTCCCTGGTCATGAGAGTGAAGAAATTGGTACCTGCCCCTCTGCTTCCCCTCATGAGGATGTTGAAGACCACTATGAGGTCTCCCCTTAGTCTTCTCTTTCCAGGCTGAAGAAGCCAAGTGACCTCAGTGGCTCCTCATGCAGCTTCCCCTCAAGGCCCTTCACCATCCTCATGGCCCTCCTTTGGACACTCTCCAATAGCTTTACATCTTTTTTATATTGTGGTGCCCAAAACTGCACACAGGGCTTGAGGTGAAGCCATACAAGTGCAGAGCAGAGCAGGACAATGACCTCCATCATCTGGTTAAGTCTGTGGTGCACGTCCGTTGATTCATATTGGCAGCTATTCCTCTCTCACCTAAGGGGATTGTGCAGTTACTATTTCCTGAGATATGTAGGTTTACACGTTCTTTGTGTTCACTCATTTGCACACTCTCCACTCTCAACGTCTGTCTTCCCAAGGGCTTCATGAGATGTTCCCTTTGGCCTCAGTTACTTGTAAAATAACCAAAATAAGATCACAAAAAAAGCACTAAGTAACAACACCCATTCAGTCCTGAGTCAGATGTGAGTAATTGCATTCATCACATTTTATGTCTTCTGCTTTGTCACCCTGCTTCATGGTATTAAAAGATCATTCTAATGTTCAGTCTTCCTGGTGGTCGTCTTCCCTGTGGTTGCCATCCCTTGGTTCTTCCTGTTATTTCATCTGATGTGATGTTCCAGCTATAACCCACCCACCTAATGGGTCAGCCAAGTGGCTGAACTTCTGCTACTCTGTGCTTAACTCCCCTGTACTTCTTTGTCATCCCTCCAGCTTGCTTCCACTCCCACTTTCCTTCTCAGGGCATCTCCCAATAAATCTCTCCGCGCTTTATTCCACAGTGAGACTATTTGTGTGTATAAAACTAATTGGTTTCTGCAGGATCAAGGCCTGCATTTTTTTAGCAGCCAAGAGTGCATATGGCAAGAGTCATGTTAAGTTTCTGGTTTTGCGTTCCTCTGCCATCACATCTCATCCACACAAATATGGAGAGAACTATTGAAAGCTGGTACTGCCAGTGCCCTGCACAGCAATTTAATTGTCCATAGCTCTTTTCAAAACCTAACCATCTGCTCTGGTCATGATTAGAAACAGGACCCAGAGCAATGGCAACAGCATGTTCCCCCGATCACGTGAGAGGAGTCAGATTTGTCATGCCTCACACTTCATCTGAAGCCTGAATGAAGAGATGTTTTTCACCCCAGCACCTCTGCATATAAGGATGTAGAATTTTGTCCCTCAATTTTTCCTTTTTTAATGTCTGACCATCTTTGTGATTACATTAATTTTTAAATATACAGAAGTATTTAAGCATTGTCAAGGTTTAAGAACAGCACTTCTGCTCCCCTCCCTCAGCTCCCTCCGGTGGGAGAGACAGAAGGCAGAGATTATGAGCTAAGAACGATTTACTGGAAACAATAATGAGATAAAATAAACAGTAACAGCAACAATATTAATAATGAAAGTGTACAAGAGAGAGGGTGTTTTACATGCAAATTGCTCACCCACTGACCTGATGCAGCGCGACCCTGAGACAATTAACAAAATGGCAGCCGGACCCTCCGTGCACATGTTTCTACTCTGACTGCAAGCCCCTCCTTCTCAGAAGTGAGAGTCTCCTACTTCCACTCACCAGTGATGATGTGAGTGGTATAGAATGACAATGTAGACACACCACATGGCTCCAGGCTCTGCACCATCATGGCTGCTGAGAAAAATTAACCCTGTCCTTGGACAAAACCAGGACAAGCATGTAGCCTTTAGCACAAATAAAGGTCCAGTTGCTTTATGCCTTCTCTTTTCAGAAATACTACCAGTTGAAACTTTATTTAACAGGTTGTCCCCAGAAGCTGTGGATACTCAATCCCTGGAAGTGTTTGAGGCCAGGTTGGATGGGGCTTTGAGCAACTTGGTGTAGTGGAAGGTGTGCCTGCCCATGGCATGGGGCTTAGAATTAGATAATCTTTAAGGTCCTTTCCAACCCAAACCGTTCTATGATTCTGTGATTTACTATATCTACTTGCTCAGTCAAATGAATGTGTGCTATTGCGTGTTAAATACATTGTCTGAACAATACAGATATGGAAACACTGAAAGTCAGATTGGACAGAGCTCTGAACAACCTGATCTAATTGAAGATGTCCCTGCTCATTGCAAGAAGTTGGACTTTTAAAGGTTCCTTCCAACCCAAACTGTTCTATGATCCTATGATCTTTGCTGTCTGGACTCTTAACAAGCACAGTCACTATAGGTTAATGCTCTTCCTGCCTGGCTCCAGGATCCATGGGCTTTGTGCCATGCTAGGAGACACTAGTGATGGGGAAACCTCGTTCCTCTTGCCACCCCGCCTCACTCCAAAGTGCAAAGGTAGTGAAGCCATCCTGAGCAGGCACTCCACCTTGCTTCCAGACGTCCTTGGCATGCAGGTCCTGCTCTAGCCGAGTTGCTGTTCCAACCATCCTCATGTCCTTCAGTTAGAATGATGAGCTCTTCTGCTCTGGACTGATTCACCTCCATGTGTCAGTAAGGTTTAACATGTCTTTCTTCTCACGCCTTTTACTTCCCTTTGCCATCCAAACAACCTTTTGGCCTATTGGATGTGTTTCTCACTTCTTTCCTTCCCACCTGTGATTTAATGCTTTTCCCCTCCTTTATTGCTCTAAACTTGCAGTGCACTTGTTCCGGTATTCAAGAGAAAGAAAGCATCCTCCTGTAATTAACCTCTTCTGAAGATACATGAATGTAATTATGATTACCCTGAAGATAACAGTCCATTGTGGTAGCAGTTTAAGTGGGAAGCAATCTGCCTGTTTGCACTCTAAAATGAGACTGCAGATGGTTGTGCCCCAAACCTGCCACGCAGGATTACAATCAGCTTTTATCTGCTAGAAAAAGGGGAAATTGAAACATTAGCAGGTAAGACACAAGCCTTAACAGTGCTTACCTACTGAGGTGGGGCTAGTTAAGCACAGCTAAAAACATTAGCATTGCCCCATAAAGGAGAAGCTTTACATTGTTAATAATGGCTAGGGTAAAACTGGAGTTGGAATCCAAGCATATGCTACATTAAGGCACACTATTAAAATAATCAGTGAAAGAAAATAACAAATGAAAGTTGGGTGGATCTGAAAAATCAATAGCAGGCAGAAACATTAATTAGCCAGAGAGGAAACTTAGCAAAGACAGAAGTCCGATGAAAAAACAAGATTACATTACATTAAACATGAATGTCAGCTACAAAATATTATGTGGGACCACCAAAGATTATGATTTTAATTGAAGGGAGTTTTAATTCAGAAAAATCTATTAAATATATGTAGTCCCTCAAGGCATTTTGTTCTTAGTTCAGGGAGGAGGAAGAAAAATAAGCACATTTTTACTGCACTGGAACACGTTTGCCATAAAACCATAGTTTTAGCAATATCACATAATAAAAAGTAAAATATAAATCAATATTTGAAAACAAATCAGCTCAGCAGATGCACAGAAGGAGTTACTTTGGTCCTGCGTAACAGCAGAGTATTGTCTTTGAAGCTACATCATAGTCTAAAATAGGGGTTTTATGAGGCCTGGTATGCTCAGAAGGTGTTCACAAGGAATTACTGCTCCAAGTGCAGATGCACTTGGGTCCAAGATAAATTAATGTCTATCAAGGGCACCATTAATAAGGTTGTTTTTGCCAAAGGTTCATAATGTGCACAGTTTGGGATGGTTTAGGTTTGACATTTTTATCCCACCAGACAGTAAAGTCAATGAGATTCAAGCCCTGGGAAATGTCATCCACTGGAGTTCCCAACATGATCCAGACTTTTGGTGTCCCCACATATGGCTGTCGTGTTATGAGCAACACCCTTGAGATCCACCTCACTGTCCAGTTAATAATCCCCACAGGTCTCAGAGGTACCATTGACAGGTCAGTAAGTTAAGCCCCATTTCATCTTTGCAGAGAGAAAGGAATGTTGACCTCAACAAAGCTCTGTGTGGCAAAAACTCATGGTATAGAACTTGTGTTGGAGGTGACCATTACAAAAACCCCACTCTCGCTTTTGCAAACGGTTTAAAATCACAAGATGAATCTCTGTTTGGTTTTGGGTATGTGTAACTATATAGCAGGACCATAACTGCATCTATATATTTTTAAAGTAGCCTTTGAAAAATGTCTTTTTTTTTTTTAAGTGTTAAAAATCGTAAGACATCATGTATGTCCCTGGCACATTCAGCAAAGTGTTATATTGTATTTACAACAACAACAACATAGCAATTGCACAGCACAGGGAAGGAGACCAGAAGGAATGTCAGATACCTTATGTTATCCAGACCAATAAGGACATTTTTTTCATAAATGAGTTTCAGTGCATCATTATTCAGAGATTAGGGGGAAAAGTTACAGTTTTTCATTAAAATTTTTAGAATGAAATTGCTTCATCAGCGCTTTACTGTCTGTGCTGGGAATGAAAGCTGTCTTCCTTCTATCAGAATTTGACACAAAACACTTTGGTTTGGTTACATGTGAGTGTGTTTTACATGAAAACAGTCCCCATCTTTCTTAACTGAAACACACAATTAAATAGCATAGCACTTGATTTCAATAGGAAATAGGCTTAAGAAAGGAAGATAGGAAGATTTCATTTCCTGTGAGAAACAGGAAGCATTAATAATCTTCTCTCTATCCCCTTTCCTTTCACAACTTCAAGGCTATATCAATTCTTTCTGATAATTAGCCTTGACCTGCAAAGGATGACCTCTGCTATTGCCTTTTCCTCATGAGGGCTTGACTAAAATCAGCTTGTAGTGTACAGATTTACCTTTGCACTTCCCTGAACTCTACATTATGGGGAATCTCAAGGCCTTAAATAAACTGTTAGAACGTGAAGCCCTGGAAGTAACTGGTTGTGGATCAGTAATGGCTTTCCTGGTAACACAAAAACCTGCAAATCATGAGGCTAAATAGGCGCAGTTCAGGGTGCACACAAATGACCGATGTAAGAAAGAAAACAGTGAGGCAGGCGGGTGAAATCTTACTGGAGTTGCTTATGGCAATGAGTTTTAGGGATAACTGATCTATTTCATGGACTTGAAGACCAGTTAAAGTTGCAATCTCTGGTCCATACACAATAACTAGTGAAAGACATTTATTTATTTATTTGTTTATTTCTTTATTTATTTAATTATATGCCCAAAAAAAGCAGCAAGACAAAAATAGAAGTGGAGAAAAGAGAAACAGAGTGGGGCAAATAGCACTATGAGCATGGCCGGAAGAAAGCTTGGCAAGAATGCTTTTGGCCCAAGTGCTGACTACAAAGACTAAACCTATGAGCAAAGAAGCTGTGTATGGCTCTGTTCCTCCTCAGGAGACCAGACTCAGGGCGCTCTTCATGAAGAGCAGGCTTAAGACAAGAAACACCCAACTCGATTTGTCTTTCTAAATGGAAACTATGTCCAGGACTCAGAACTTTGGTTAATTGCTTGGATATGAAAAGTGTTCAAACACAGCCACATGCACATATTGCAGAGCAGAGCAGAGGGCATCCCAAAGAGTGTCAGCAGGTTGGAACCGCTGCCCCTGCTCGCATCAGCTGTTTGAGATGGAAAGCTGCTGATGTTGTGCTATTTACACAACTTTCTTTCTTTCTTTCTTTATGGAAATTCGGAGGCTAACACACAGCTCTTAGTAAACTTAACATTCTGGTTTTTGCTTAAGTATAGCTGTGAGTTACTCTAGAAAATTAAAAATCAGGTAACAGATCAATAAACTATTCAGAAGTAACCACTCCCTGTCTGCTCTACACTATCACAGGTAGCACAACAGCTCCATTACGCTCTGCAACAGAGTTTCTTTGAAATACCTTTACTTGTAAGATCAGGACTTCTTCTGAAGTGCCTTCGACAGCTCACAGGCATGGTACAGTGTAGGAACCTCACTTTAGATGATGCTGATCATCCTGTTCCAAGGACCTGAGGGACTTAGCCGGGTCTGGTCTTGAATTTGACCTCACTTTAGTTCCCTCCCTAAGGTTACTGTACTGTACGTGGAGTGTTAAATTGGTTTACATGAGGTTTCCCTTTCACCCATTGTTGTGGGTTTCAGTAAAACTATCCAGTATAAACTAAGCAGAGAAAAGCCAACCTTCACATGAGAACTTCTTATTTTTATAATTCAAAGCACCTGCACGAGACCCTCTGTTTTGCGATGGGTGTTTGAGATGTACAGACATGATTTTACACTGCTGGGAAGATGACACACAGGGAGGTAAGGCTACAGTCACATTAGGTGAGTGTCTCTCTCTGTTTCCCACTGACAAAAGTCCAAAGGCTTCCATGCTCCAAGGGGGCTGAATCCCTCAGTGACAGGACCCTGCAATAATGCCAGCAGCACAGACCTTTAGGATAGCCTGTTCTCCTCCACCATGTGCACAAGGGCAGTTCAAGACACTTTGAGACCATCAGTAAAATGAGTGGGTGCCCTCATAATCTATGGAGGTGAAAAGGACTGAACTAGAGCCATATTTTCAATTGAGACAAACACCCACAAGCTAAGGAGGGCTGATCCCAGGAAGCAGTGCGATAGTAGTAAATAAAAAAGTAAAGTTAAGTGTTTGGTGTTGATGAAAAGTTAGCATGTTTTTCTTCAGTTAAAGGTCAAAAGAGTAGCCAAATTAAACAGGTTTTCTGCATTTAGGCAGAGATCTGTGTCACCAAGCTTTAGTCATCTAAAACTTAGATGTCTCATCTAAGGTTTTCATCAGCCAGAGGGCAATTCATTCCTTCCTAATATATGGGTCTAAGCTGGGTGGGATGAATCACTCATCCCTCCCTACTGACTGTTCAGGAAGCTGAGACACTGATGTTAACTTAGCTCAAAAAAAAGTGAATATGGGTAGTTTCCAATTACATTGCTGAGCTGAGCACTCCTACTCGTGAGCAATTGCTCTAACCCCTGCACTTCTCTTCCAGATGTGTCTCCAAAGGCAGTTAAGTCAGTTATCTTCATCACGTCCACAATGTAAGTGCATAAAATCCAGAATGAGATTCAGGCTTTGTGTCCCAGTTTCACAGAAACAATTAAGTGCAGTCTGGGAGAGGGACAGGGTCAGTATAGTCATGTCCCCTCTGACCAGCACAACCCATTGCCTGGAGCAGGCAGGCATTCCCATACCTGTCCCCTGAATGCAACTCATCAAAGGCTAGGGTAAGGTTGTGGTTTAACCCCAGCTGGCCGGTAAGCCCCACATGACTCACTCTGCCCCAGTGAAATGAGGGAGACAATCAGAAGAGTAGGAGTGAGGAAATTTGTGAATTGAAATAAAGGCAGTTTAATAGGTAAAGCAAAAGCTGCCTATGCAAGAAAAGCAAAACAAGGAATTCATTCACCACTTCCTGTGGGCAGGAAGGTGTTCAGCCATCTCCAGGAAAACAGGGCTCCCTCATGCATGTAGCAACTTGGAAAGACAAATGACATCACTTCAAATGTGTGTCCCCCTTTTGTCCTCTTCCTCCAGATCTTATAGACTGAGCATGATGTCATATGGTATGAAATATCCCTTTGGTCAGTTGTCGTCAGCTGTCCCAGGTGTGTCCCCTCCCAAATTCTTGCATATCCCTAACCCACGCTCTGGTGCAGCAGTACAAGAAGCAGAAAAAGCACTGATGCTGGGCAAGCACTGCTCAGCAATAACAGATTTGTATTATCCACAGTTTTCAGCACAAATCCAAAATTTATTCCCATACAGCTACTATGGAGAAAATTGATTCCACCCCAGTCAAAACCAGCACAGGTAATTTCAAACTAAGATCTTAGAGGTATTTATTCATATCCACCAGTCAGTCGTGCCTTTGTTGTCCCTCGTGTGTTAGGAGCACTAAGTTCACGTGTGTTTGGGGGTTGGATGAGATGACCTTTAATGGTCCTTCCAACCCAAACCGTTCTATGATTCTATGCTTTGAAGTCCCTCTATACAATATTGTCACATACTTGCAAGATGTTATTCTGTTATATGGTCAGTTCAAACCTCAACCAACCATAAGTATACATCTAAAACATGGAAATAAAAGGCAAAAATAGTCATGTTGTCACTACGCTTTCTTATCATTGTGTATTTGCTTATGATTTGTCCAGCCCGTGGTACAGCACTTAAAAAGTGAGAGGAACAGCATCAATGGTCACAACAGGTACTGGAGGAGATGCAAAGTTTGCAGCCTCACCCAAAAGACCGGTGAGCCAGGTGAGCCGCACCAGCTGAGCAGTCAGTGGGAAGAGTTGGCGAGGTATGCAGTGACAGCAGCATGGCTACAGTAAGTTCTGGGGTAAAATGCTTGAAGGAGCTACGCAGAGTATTTTATATTCCTGAAGAAAAACAACCATCTCAGCTGAGACTTGATGCTTAGTGAGTGCACTTATGTCACAGACAGCAAGGACATGTATTTCAAATAAGTCAGCATTTTCTTGGAAAATTCATCAGCACTGCTCTTTCTGATTCGGGGCAGAAATCTTTCTGGATTTGTCATGATGTCAGCATCAGGGTATAGGAGACTGTGAGCCCAAACCTGATCAGATTCCCTCACCTGTAGATTATATTACAGTCAAACATATCAAAACAAGCCAGACACTTCCTGAAATTCAGAGGAATTCATTAAAGCCAATGTTCAGTTTCAGCCTACAGTGCCATCAGGCTCTGCCCTGCTGCACTGGCTGCTCGTGCTGAGCTGAGCTTGAGTAAAAACTTCACAGCTGAGCCATTAAATGAAGTCTAAACCTCCATCTATGCAGCCCTGTAAAAAAGACTATAAAAGAATCCTTTTGAATTGTCATTGTCCAGAACCTGATCTCATAAGAATAAAACAGCATCAGAGAATAGTAAAAATATGATGTACCTCTTTCACTGTAAATCCTTTGTGTCAGCTTCCCAGATGGTGTGAATCTATTTAGCTCTGGGAAATCAATGAAATCACTCTGCCTGATGCCACTGAAGAAGTCAGCCAATCAAACTCTGGCCAAAACACTTTCAGAACCTCCTTGTCTGAAAGGAGGAGAGGGAAAATGCACAGGAGCTGCAGAGGTAATATCTAACAGCACTTCTCTGGAGCTTAGGGCTGGCGCTTTATAGGCCCATCTGAACACAGAGATTAGACTTCAATGACATACAGCTAGAAGGCAAAGCTATATTCTCATTACACAAGGATAAAGGAAGAATGACTGCAAAAAGCACACTTACACATTTGAGAGTGGTATGTATGTAAAAAGTTTCAAGCCTTCTGAGATTTTTTTTTCATTCATGGGTTATACAAAACACATTCATGCAGCCTTAGCTATGTAATGGGTTGTGGTATCTTCAAAACCCCATGAAACATGTGTTCTGCCTTCAAGCATTTTTTGGAGTCAGAGCTCAAACTCAGCAGTATGCTCCACACTGAGTGTTACTATGTGGAGACAGTGCTTACTTGCCCACATGGAATTAATTTCAATAGATGCTATCAATTCTGTAAGAATCAAAAGCCTCATCCTCTCTCCAGCCTTGGGATGGTATAGGTCAAGAGGGTGGATGTCCACAAAAACAATAAACCACAGACATGAGGTACCCCCTCCTTGAAAACCCGTTTGAAAAGTTTCCTCACCCATGCACTGTATCCCAAAACCATGTCTCGGGCAAACACAGGGATGACGCTGAATCCCCCAGCCAGAGCCCATCCCTGTGTTGCTCCCAAAACTGTGCATACCACTTCCTCCTTCCCATCCTGCAGATGATGGTGACTCCAGAGCTGGGGTGCTGTCATGGAGCTGACCCAGCTAAGCACCCCATGCAAAGGCACACCCAGGAGGTGGTCCTGGCTGTACTGGCAGCCACAGAATCAGCCCGGTCATGCTCTCACCTTCAGCACTTTGCTGAATCATAGCTTTACAGTCCTGCAAGATCACAAGAAAAAGTGCATATGGGAAAGAAAAGAAAAATATGAACAGGAACACTAAAAGTGGTATCCAACAACGGGCTATCACTTCCCAAATATTTTTCTTCTATTAATTTTAAGGGCGAAATCATTTGGTGGTAAATGGGGAATAAACTAAAACCATCTTCACCCTGCTAGGCAGCTGTCAGAAAGCCAAGCAAGCTCTTGGGGTATATAGGCCTGATGTTTAAATCCACTGAAGCTATTCCAGCAGTGTCAAGCACACTGATGAGAGCCCCTTTCCAGAGCTGAAGAGGCTGATCTAATGTTACGGTATTGCTGAGATTAGAAAGGTGCCTTAGAGACCCCATTAAAACGATACAGTTTTGCAAGAAATGAATTGTGTTTAGAGATTACTCATATGGCACCCATCTATTTTAGAATAAAAGGAAACCAGGAGGTCAGAGAAGAGATCTCGTGTATTGATGGGATAAGATGCCTAGCACAGTATGTAATTTAAACACCAGAGCTCGGGACTTGAGCAGAAAGGGAGGGGAGCAGCATATAAACATAATTTGAGAGGAATGTCTTAATCCTAGAAGTAGTTAACAGATAACCTGATGGCTGACTTTGGCAGTTTGATCTAAGCAGCGAACACCAGCAGTCCTGGAGGAGGGAAAAGCTTTTTAAAAAAAGGAATAAACTTAAGAGTATGTCTCATCAGCTAGATTTTTGAGATAAGATTAATGAGAAATAGGTTGATTCGTACTTCCTGAGTTTAAAAGTGCAGATCTCCATGGATCATAATGTCCTGCCTGGCTGCTAATGTTTGTGTGTTAAAAAACCACTACTTCTCTTTGGTAGAGAAACTGTTGCACATTGGGATAGTGCAACAGTATTTTTCCAGAGAAAATCTAAAATGTATTTTATTCATTTTATAGGATCAGAGTCATCTGGGGAGGAGGCAGAAGGATCAGCATTTTTTCTTCAAAGTACTGAAAACAATTCATCTGGAGATTTTGTAACTTTACTGGGACAATCAGCAATTCAATTGATATAAATACATATTTATATATCCTACTTATGATTATACTATATATTTAATAAATATGGATTTATTATCCATGAGTTTAAAATTTTTATCCTGCTAATCAATCTTTGCAGAGGATAAAAAAGGATGGATTTCTTTTAATCCATTTTAGATCTCCAGACACTTCCTTTCTCCTTGCTCATACTGTGTAGCAAAGAACACACAGAAGTGTTGAGCAGCCCTCCCTGTATCCTTCAGTGTTCCTCATAGCCTGGTCCCTACACCCTTTCCTCACAGAGGAAATAGCCCAAAGGCAAAGCGGGAGCCCTCCTGCTAAGTTTCACAGGCCCAAGTCTCACCTGCAATTCTCAGGACAACATTTGATACACACTGAGATTTGCACTAAACTCCAGACATTTTTTTATTATACCCCACATGAATGACAGTGTTTTGCCAGTTATTGTTGCCTCTCTCCGTCAGCTCTTTTCATTAGGCAGCCCAAAGTGGCAGAAGGGAGACATCAGAGTGATGCTGGCCACCGCGTTTGGTGCTGTCACGTCTGTTTTCATACAGTACCTCATCCAGAGCCACGGATCCATATGCAATGCTGGGCTTCGCTGAGATGTGTGCCTGCAAACAGATTACCCTGCCTGCACCCAGCACATGGTGCTGGATCGAGGAGATGGAGAAGAAAAGAACCATGTGAGACAGAGGAAGAAGAAGGCAAATGACACCTGAAATTTTAGGTATCAAAGGGGAAAAATAAAAAGCAGAAAAGGTGTGTGAAGGAAGATGACATTGGATTTGAACAGCCTCTTTAGATAGGCATAAATCTGTGCTGCTGCTAGGGGCAGCCTGTCCTCTCCCCTCTCCCCAGTTGTTCCCACCCTTTCAATCTAAGCTGGCTGGAAATGGCTAAACCAAAGGAAGCTGAGATGCCAGCCTGTGACAAAGTTCAAGGGGAGTCATAGAAAAGTTTGTGTGGTCAGGCAGGAGCCTATGTGGTCAAGCAGGAATCAAGGGGACCAGCAGCAGGAGGAGGGAGCTGGGAGGACAGTGTAGGGTCTGTGCCAGGTTTGAGCTCCTGGGAGCAGTCAGGGCTGTTCAGGTAACTCCTGTGTGGCTCAACATAACATCCTGAACCCTGCAAGTGCCCATCTTTCTGTGGCTTACTACATGGTCTATAGAAGCCTATCTTAGCTGCCACTTGCCTTAATGAAAAAAACAAAGCTTGTGTTTGAATGCAGTGACTCCTGGGTGAAGGCGCTTGCCTGGATTTTCCCAGTGAGGATCTTGAGCTCTACAATTACTTCCAAGGACTACCCCTTTGGATACTCAGGTAGCTTCCACTGAACAACCTCCTTGGGCACACAAAACTGCATATACCCCAAGTCATCAGTGTTGGCATCCTGAAAAATTTCAGAGCCACATTTTCATACCCTCCTGAGCCTGGTGTCATGCAAACCTGCTGAGTGTCATGGAGAAAGATGCTTTTTCCAGCGCCTGTGAACAAGACTACAGCCCTCAGCAGGAGGCGCAAATGTTTTTATTAATGTCCAGACAAAGGTTACTGAACTGCAGGGAACTCCAAAAACACAGCTCTTCTCTACTTCATCCTGTAAAGCCATTACATGGGAAAGAGACTCCTTTCTATTTCATCCTGTAGAGCCATTGCATCGGAAAGAGAAATATTTATTTTAAGAGTTGTTTCCTTTCTTTCTTCAGCCCCTTTTGATGGTGCATTTCCCAGAATAGGTGCTTGTTTCTGGGCCAAGAGCACCTGTTTAGCGCCTATATCCCCTAAACTACACTAGGTATTGCAATCAAATGAAAATCTTACATCAGTTTCTCTAGTCAGTGTGAGCAGCCAAAGCCACAAGCAGACAAGTGGGGAAGGCTGAGAGCCAGCTTGCAGAGCACCTGGTGAGATCCTCCCTGGACATGCTGTGCCTCAGCTTTGAGAAACTTGGGTCAAACCTTGATTCGAAGGCTTTAGTATAGGATAAAAATGAAGTAAAAAACCACTCTCCTTGCCTGAGTTCTTCTGTGGCCTTCCACAGTGGTCAGTCTCTCTTTCTCCTGCATCTACAAACAGAATTATCCTTCATGAAGCTTAAATGTTAGAATACAAACAGCAACAGCACTTCAGATCGGTGCTGTAATGCACTGTGTTTTCATTATTATATTAATTCTATTTGCTTCTAGCAGAAAAAAGAGAAAATTTGAGGAAAAGGATTAAAACAGCACAGGAGAGAGAGAAAAAAACATAGATAGTGAATTTTTCTTCATGAATTTTATTAGTAAATTACAGTAACAGCAATTTAGGTGCTAATTATTGAGAAATAATTTTTTTATTCCTAATTTCATATGCCTGAGCACAGCACAAAGCAGCACTGAAGAAAATCATTGCTTCCACATCAATCTGTAATTTGCAGAGACACACAATAAAACTGTATTAATCTTGGATTACAGCTGATTGCTGACTCTCACCCTCCTGTTCCGTGGTTGGTTCCTACCCTGGAGTTACGGCAGCTGGGGACTTGTTTGTAGCCACAGGGTTCGTGCTTGTCTGAACTGGGTTAGCGTTCAGAAAGGCTTGCGTAGACTTGCTGCAGCATTCTGAGAGCTTTGTAAGAATTGAAGTACATGGAATCACATTCATACTTCAAAAGGCCATGGTTTATAAAGTGTGGTACAAATGTAACCAAAATCAGAATAGACTTCTTTATTTCGGAAAGCATCTTTCTAAACCTTTGGGGAAGCAAACCTTTTTGTTCTGGTACTCAGCAAGTAGAATTCTCTTCCCAAGTGCTCCTAAAACAGTTTTGCCACAGATCCACCATATTTATTGAATAAAGCTGTAAGCCAAAAGAGCTTTTTTGCGAAGGTTTATGAGCATTTTCTTGGAGAAGCACAAGTCACAAAACAAAGACCAAAGCCACACACTGAAAAGAAAAAGATGTTAGTGAGGAAAAAATAACAGCATGTTTTAGGTAGGTAATCTTTTTGGGGCAATTTAGAAAAACGTTTCAATAAAAAAATTAATTACTTTATCCCGATAGACAGTGCATATAAATATTAACATTTCAGTTTCATTATAAATGCTGGTCTCATAGTACTTTAGCAGTCACATCACAAAGCAGTTTGAAAGGAGATGTAGGACTTCATAGTGATGGTGAAACCCATCTACAAAGTGCTTTTAGAAAAAAGAATAAGTCTCTGAGTTTTGCCTGTAAGTTGATTGGACCCAGGATTTCCTCCTTCTCTGCAGAGAATAGGGTACATATTACACCAGTTCGTTCTGAATACTAACCAAATACAGGGTGAATGGGGGAGCCTTTTTTCATGGACGGGAGCAAGAGACATTGGGAAGTGCTATAAGAAAGGGTGCTGGTATGCAGTTTTTTCCTAGGCTCCTTCCTGCTTCTATGCTTACAAACCCAGGAGAGGATCATCTGCTGCCCATGCCCAAAGCACAGCCCCTCCACCCTTGATGTGTTTTGCTGCAACCATCCAGGTGATGGGAGCAGAGATGTGTTAGTGGGGTCACCTGATTCTTCATGCACATGGAGGGACCAGCTGGAGGGGAATACCCACTGCTGGACCAAAGCATGAGGGCAGCTCAAGTGCTCACAACAGCAGCAATGTCCAAAGGGGGCAGTGGTAGAAGCACAGAGCAGGATTGATGTTTTCTGATTTGTGTTTCCCATAAAACATTAGTTCAGGAAACACACACAGTATCTCACAGGTGGTGGGTTAGGATAAAGCTGTTGGATGCCTCCCCCAGATGATTTAGGAACCCGCACTGCAGGCGAAGGCGCTGATCTTTGCCTTTTCCAGTCACTGACAGTTTCTCACACCACTCACAAGCCCTGTCATAAAGCCTCTGCTGAGGACAAGTGGTGAGCTCAGGGACACGTCATCTTTCAGGGCAGGAGAAAAATCTTCCCTTTTGCCCTCACTCTCTGCAGCGCATCTGTCTCTAGGCCTGCTCTGTGTCACCGTGGATCTGCAGCAATGGATCACTCTGGAGGGACTTGAATCCACATCAGCAGTGACATCAGCAGGATTGTGGTGTGCTGGATCTATCTCTTCAGCAGAGCTCAAGTGACAAGTACAGGTCTAAATAGATATGTCTAAACATGACTGTGGTACCAAAGTTACGGCATTCACGTGGACAGAGTAGGTTTGGATTCCGGTCCCTAGATGATCTCTGGTTTTTCTCACTACTTGGCATCTGTTCTGGACACTTTGCAAATCCTGATCTCAATATGCCTAAGCATTCACACACCTTCCTGACATCATCTTCTGGGAGGGGCCAGGGATGGACACTGAAACAGTGGTGGTCTGACTCTCTCATGCCATTGGAATGGCACCACTAAAGCAATTCATTAAGTGATTTCTCTTCAGATAAAACAACTGTTCGATTGCTGAGTGTATCTAGACTGAACACATTGAAACAGCTAAACACACACCAAATATGGCCAAGAAATGCTTGATCATAAATACATCAGTTGAGGAATAGTTTCATAGCTGTGTGTGATCTTAAAGTTTTGGGGAGAAGGTTATACACAGGATAGTTACTCAATTGTAAAGGAATTTCATTTCAACTAGTAATCGGAAAAATAAATCATGTTTCTGGCACTATAAAATTGAAATTTTAAAACAAAAATGGAGATGAGTATATTATGGGATGGGAAGAGGACGAGAACACTGAGTCACACCAGAGCTGGTTTTAAAACGTTTCCAGCTGAAGCAGTCACATACCATTATCTTAACTTGGCAATATGTGCAGAAAATGGCTCCCACCAAGGACTAAAGGCTGGTTACAGTCTGCCACCAAGCATGCTTGAAAGGATGTCGAGGTCTGGATAGTCACAGTTAATAGCAGTTTATCCCAATAGGGCTCAGGGGTGCACCCGAACATGCCCCGTATATCCTGGACTCCATAAACCACTAAACTCCTGTGTCAGCCCTTTGGACCAGACAGCCCAAGGGTAGGTGTTCATTGCCATGAGCCATCAGCATGATCATCATGCGTCCCCTTAGCCCCAGTCCACAGAGTCTACGTGGTGCTTGCCTGTGGGCTGAGATACTGGGACTTACCCTGTGCAGCCAATGCTTTTCCTGGAGACCACTATTTTTTAACATATTGTAACACTTGTAAAGCACTTTGCAACAATAAATCTTTTCATTATTTGTGACATTTCCCCCACCTGCTCTCTCAGTGTGATAATACACTTTTAAAATAAATATTATCAGTTTATACCTTCATTAAAACTCTATATATGCTCTTCTATGTCCCCAAGGCATTTGCCGAAGTCATAATTGCTACCAGCGAGTGACGTAAGGATTCAAGCTCATAAAACCCGTTCACAGACACTTTGCAGCATATGCTGTTTATTTGGGCTTCCATTAAAGGTATTATGTTGCCATACTTTGCAACCATAAAAGAGTAAATAATTTCAAGGGATTGCTTGATAGGTGGTTTGTGTTTTAAATGGACATGGTCTATGTGGGAAATTGCTGGCAAAAATGTACCTAATTGACCCATTGCTGTGTCTGTCCTCTTGACTCTTGTCTCAGCCCTGCAGGTACATTGTTCCTCTGCAGGGTGGTTTGACTGGGGTGGAGAAGGAAGGTGGAGATGACAGTTGTCAATATAGTCATCAGCAGAAGGCTGCCTACACCCAAGGGTTTTCCACCAGACCCAGAGCAGGGAAACAACAAGCCATGGAGAATGCTTGACTCACTGTGCTAAACACTAAAAAGACACAGAGAATACTGTTTCATTATTCAGGCAGTTTTAGTTTTGTTCCTCATTATATCATTACCAGAGATAAGCAGAAAACAGGTAGACCCACATGTAAGCACCAAATTATGCCTCTGATCAAATGCAGAGCATGTTTGCTATGACTTTGATGCATTTGCCATTCTTAGTCTGAGTATTTCTGAATATCATAAACCAGCAGTTTTATCTCACCTTTCCACTTCCTACCAAAGAAAGTCACAACATTGCAGACATTGAACAGAATAACTGAATGCCTATGGATAATTCCACTGAATTCAATAGAATATGCACTTCTGTAGAATAATGTGTATTAAAAAAAGCTTGCAAATGGTGGCTTACACTAACAGACTTATCTTTCAACAAGATTTAATAAATAGCATTGCTAATACTGTCACATAAAATCACATAATTTTTTCCCCTTCCCCATTTTGGAAAGAAAGTATGCACAGTAGAAACCAAACAAAAATATGGTGCATCACTGCCCTTCTTTTGCCAGATTGCAGAAATGCTCATTGTAAGCCAACATTTTCCTCATTTACCTTTGTTGCAAAATGTAACAGATGAATTTCATGTTACTAAATCATAAGAGAAAACAAACAGCATTGAATTAGAAACCCAACACCTACTGCTGGCACCAAACACAGCATTTCAGCAGACAGTCAGTACATTTAGTGTTTGCAGCTCCAGATACGTTCTCATTAGAAACTGGTTCCAAACCTGCATGCTGCTCCAACAAAGGCAAGTCAGATACAAAGAGAACAAAATTCTAGTCCTGTTGTAACTGCTGGCAAACTCCCACAGATTTCAATAATCAACTAGATTGGGTCCAAAATGCAGACATTAGATATACCATGAAAGAATGACTGTCTGGAATTTATTATGCAGCAGATATGCCACCAAACTGGAAATTTCACATGGGGAGAAAAAAAAAATCCCATTGTGTATTTAGCTCGGATAGGTTGGAAATGATGTAATAGAAGCATTATGATTTATAACAAATTTATGAGCTATGCAGGCAAGCTGTTCTCTGGGGATATATGTGGTAAATGAAGAATACCAGTGGCAAATAGAATTTACATCAAAGCAGTCCTGCAAACCTCAAACACTTATTACTCTATTTGTGACCTTTGTTAGTACACAGAAGTAGAATACAGCTTAACATAATGTTAACATTTACATAAAATGAAACATTTCTGTTTAAACAATTACTGAAAATGAGATTAAAACTTTATGTAAGCTACACAACATATATTTTTGACATTATGCACCATTGTTTGAAAGCAAGTTGCTTTTAAAGGAAGATGTAAGTTTATTGAATTGATAGACTTCAATGCAAGGGGTTGCTTATCTGATAAGATATCTGTGGTGCACCTCAGAGGGTACTAAGTGAGGTATGTGTAATGTGATTGCAGGCTCAGGCAGGTCTTCACCCCTTTTCTGTGGATGTTAGCCCACATAGCAGAGAGTACCATGTCATTCCCAGCTAATGGAAAACTCCCGCAGAAACATGGATTTCTGTGTGCTGCCCCTGAAATTAAGTTGGTTCATGCCCCTAAAAGGGGAACAGCAGCAGTCTCAGGGTAGTTTCTAGGGAATTTTTTCCTGATATTTTGCAGGTTTTGTGTTACCAGACCTGATCTATGAAGAAATACTCTGTAGTAGAAAATACAGACAATCTCAGGGGTAACTCTGTGCATGGCACTGGCACACTCGGCAGTAAGGTTTTTGTACTGGTACTTGGCAGCGGAGGAGTGTGAAGGGAGAAAGAGGGCTAGAGGGGTAAGGATCCCCTGGCAGGGCCATGCAGCAGGTCACTCTCTCCTTTGGCTTGCACAGCTTTTCTATGAGATAGCCAGCAAAAATATTAATCACCTCACCTCTTTTCAGCAGGGCTAATTTATTAAAGCTTTCTGGGCCTTGCACCAACCCACAGTGTCCAGGAGACCATGGCAGCTGCCAGGCTGGAGCAGTCCTGGTTATGCTCCACCAATGTGGATTGTGCTGAACAGTCAAGGCCTTTCTTTTGTGGATGATGGATATTGCCCATCTCTCTTGCATGGGCTGAGCTTTCCTCAGAAAATTCTAGAAATTCTGCTTCCTTTTCCCCTCCCTGATTAAGTTTTCTAGATTAAGAGGTATGTCTTGCCAGTGATGCACTAGTTTGTCCAAGTATCACTGGATCCAGGACATGCTCTTTTTCTAGGTATGATCAGGAGTTCAAAGTAGAAAACTGGATGCCTTTGAGAACACTAAAACACTGCAAACCCCGTAGATGATAAACTGTGTCAGAAGGAACATGGTTGTAACAAATGCCTCCTTGTAATAAATGCACCCTGTTGCCAGCGGGTAGAGGCAGGTGATCCTTTCCCTCAGCACCAGTGAGGCCACACCCGAAGCACTGTGTCAAGATCTGGGCTCCCAGTAAAAGACAGACATGGACATACTGGAGAGAGTTCAACCAAGGGCCACAAAGCTGATGAAGGGACAGGAGCATCTCTTCTGTGTGGAAAGGTTGTGAGCTAGGACTGCTCAGCCTAAGGAAGAAAAGGCTGGGAGGGGGGCTATTATCAATGTATATAAAACACCTGAAGAGAGGGTGATAAGGAAGACAGAGCCAAACTCTTTTCACTGGTGCCCAGTTATGGGACCAAACTGAAACACGGGAGATTCCTTCCAAAAATTAGGAAACACTTTTTCACTTTGAGGGTGACTGAACACTGGCACAGGTTGTTCAGAGAGACTATGGGGTCTCCCATCCTTGAAGATAATCAAAAGGCACCTGGACACAGTTCTTGGCCACTCCTCTAGGTGGCCCTGCTTGGGAAGGGGGCAGGTGGATAAGATGTCACTCAGAGTCGTTTCCAGCCCCAACGATTCTGTGATTTAGTGACAGCCCTGACAGTGTACCTCATTCAGTGATCCTGCCAGCATCTTGAGGTTCCCAGTCTCTTCAAAAGCCCTTGGGGACACACTGAGCTTCTAAAACACTGAGTCCTTTACATACCTACATATCTTAATGTCTGTTTATCTTTGTATTTGTGCACTATGTCTCTTTAAGCATAAGAAAAGCACTGTTGTTTTGACTTGTAGTTTTCACATTGAGAAGAGTGAATTGGAGTTGTGTCAGGTGATCTCAGACTCCTTAACTTCTGATAGAAGTGAATATATTTTAAAATATGGTTAGGTATGATATATCATAGAATCATAGAATGGTTTGAGTTGGAAGGCACTTTTAAGATCTCCAAGTTCCAGCACCACTGCCATAGGCAGGGACACCTTTCACTAAACCAGGTTGCTCAGATCCCCATCCAACTTGACCTTGAACACTTCCAGGGATAGGGCATTGGTGTCCATTGACATCAGTAGAAGTCAGCTGTTTCTCAGCAGCTGGGACATAGTGAAGGATGCCTGCTAACCAACTGCAGCTGTTTTCCATGGAATAAAACGGTGACCTGCTATGCCTTTCACATGGAAGTGGCAATATATGGTCAGAAAATGAGATGTTCCAACAGAAAAAAAGCAAGCAAGAATCAATGTATGTATTCCTTATTCTAGACTTCAAGTGTTCCCCTGAAAACCATAAAAATGGAACATTGAAAACTACCTCATCCCCTACACCTCTGTGTTTTTCTAAAAACTTGAAATACATTCTGCGAGAGACTCATGTGTTTTACTAGAACCTCCTTGATCACCTTTCACAGGAGACCAACCATTCGTTTTGACCACTCAAGTCAAATGAAACCAGCTGTAGGAAGTTTTATTCATCTCCAAGTCCTATCGACCTGCTTCAGGCTGCAAATTCCTCCTCAGATGAGGAGCTGAGTAGCAGTGAGAGTCATACAGTCAGCCAGTGTCTCCAGGAGCTGTGTACATCATCCTAGGGCAAAGGAATTGAAGGAAACTAGATCAGTGCATTAAATCTTCGTTCCTTAGTCCAAAGAGTAACTGTCTGAGTGTGTTATTCCACTAAGATCACTCCTGCCATTCTTTTAATATTCAGCCACCCAGCAGGAGACTGAATAGTTTTTATATACCATGAAAACAATGGTATATTTATCTCTGACTTAATCAACAAAGGCAAAGAAGGATGCTACAAGGGCAAGCTATTCAAACACAAGTGTAATGCTGGATGTCAAACAATAGTATATTGTAAGTAATACCAAAAAGGGTTTACTCCTATAGCAACATTTAGGGAAAACATATGATAAAAATAAAAATTATTTCCGCAATCTTTTCACCACTTGTTTCATGTGGGAATGATAAGTGATACTCCTGCTCTGCATTTTTAAAGAAATATTCCTTGCAAATTATACATTACAAGCTTTGTTCACTGAGCCTCTATTATGCGTGTGTTCTCAGTTATTACTTTTCTGAAACATGAATTGTATTATGAACATCAGTGTGTAAACTCCACTTGGGCTCATTTAAAGCCATTTTGAGGGGCTGCTTCTAGCCCTGAGATCTACCAGAACCAAGGGAACAGTTAGTTTTGAGCCATCTTCTCCTAGCTGCCATTTAGGCACAAATATTCCAATTTGTTCTTTTCTAAATCAGCACCGGATGGATCATTAAATAACATACATTCACTAAACAGATTGCGGTCATGATCTGCATCAAGGCACTGCCAAGAACATATATATGTGTAGTATTGCTCAGTTCTGTGCTTTGGCTTAGATTTTTAATCCTGCGTCAATTCGCAGCAATAGTTTTGCAGCCAGAAAAAAGTGGATGAGCAATGGATTTTGATTTATTAAAGGATTCTTCCAGCAGCAAGACACATGCCTCTATCAGTAGGTTCAATAAGCAGAAATATTACAGCAGCTTGCATTTCCATGCTTTTCATCAGTAGACCACAAAAGCTTTTGCAAACTTGGATTACGTCAGTGGTTGCTACAGCCTTTAAAAGAGGTGAAAGTGTATGATGGCTCTGGTACAGATGGCTAAACTGATGCAAAGAGTGCTTGAGGGCATGAATATATGAGCTGCAATCACACCTGTGATGGCAGCATGGACATAAAGACTTGCTCCAGCTCACACGAACTGTGGCAAAGCTTGACACAAAATCAACAGCAACTCCTTTGTTCAAGTCTGGTCTCCTTGGGCTGGGTTTTGTTATGCTGCTTTCCTCTTACCCTTTCTTTTAAATACTGGACAAGATCAGGCAATGAGATTTTTATGAAATATGAAGTCTTCTTCTCAACTCCCTAAATAATTTTTAAAAGATGGATGGTTCAGTGATGGCATCCTGTGTTACTAGCCTGCCCTCACATTTCAGTTAACAAGGCTGCTGCTTCTGCTTGTCCCTGTATTTCACATTGCCAAAAATAGCTTTTAAATATCAGACTTCGTTTGCACAAAAAGCAGCAATTTTAGCAGAGCAGAAAAGCACAAAGCAAAGAGGTATTTTCCTCTTCTACTTTTAACTGCTCTCAGAGTTACACCCAAGTTTATCTGGAGCTGGGAAGTGTAAGGGAGACTGGGCTTCATTGTTGTAGCATTGCTTTCTATGTTCCTTTATTTATGATTTTGAGCTTTAAATCAAAGCCACACATTTTCAAGTGGCCAGACCTAAGTGCCCCTTAACCTTTCCTAGCCTGAGGTAATCTGGCAAAAGCATCTTCTTCACACTATTTTTTTTATGGTTTAT
This sequence comes from Eulacestoma nigropectus, assembly GCA_013397775.1. Taxonomy (NCBI): domain Eukaryota; kingdom Metazoa; phylum Chordata; class Aves; order Passeriformes; genus Eulacestoma; species Eulacestoma nigropectus. The sequence goes on along the minus strand of VZTE01005137.1, from coordinate 686,818 downwards.
ATTTAAATTCAGAGTTGATAAGGTGTCAATTTTTTCTACTGTAAATCAAGATACCCTTGTCTTTGGAATTAACTCCAAATTGTTGGTCTGGATGTGAACTTCACACTGATTCCCTCCTCTATCCTGGCTGACATTTTCCTATTAATTTATTTTTCCATTTCATCATTCATTGGCTGATGAACCTATAAATACACTTCATCTGCTTTTACTTTGCTTTTTAAGCATAAACCAATACTGAACATGTTGACTTGATTATGTCCAGAGGCAAAAGATTTGCATGCTTCTTAAGTCACAGCAATAACTTGAAACTTGACTTTCTGCTCCTTTGGTCCATCAGGATAATCAGTGGGTCACCTTCTCCTACACCCAGAGTAAACAGTGTCAAGCAGAAGAAATGCCATCTTTGAAAACCGATTAACATCATCATTGCTCACAGCCAAGTGCAGCAGAGGGCCGAAGAGTGCAGGAAAGTGGTAAATAGTGACGAGGTGCTCCCTTGCTCCCTTCCCTGGTGCACTTCACAGGCTGCAGGATTTTCCTTCCCTGCCCCTCCCAAAAGACCTCTGCCCTCCCCGATTTCTATCGCTATATAGCAACCTATTCTTTCTGGGAGGTGCTGTCAGTTTTACCCATAGCCTGTCCATGCACTGACATCCCCCACCTAAATTACAACTTCCTTCCTCTAACCTTAGTTTTCAAGCACCCTTCTTGAATAGAGCCACTTGGCTCAACTCAGGCAGAGGTTTAGAACCCCTGCAAGGATCTCAAAAGGATTTTTCACATTTATCTTTTCTCTGGTGGCAGAGGTTAGATAGCTCAGTGATTTTTAAAAGATGCACTTTGTCAGCGTCTTTGACCTTTGCCTGGTGAGACCACCACGGGCTCAGCTTGAGCAGCAGCCATCGCCACAGCCCTGTCCGCAGCCGTAGTGTCTCGCCAGTGAGCTCCAGAATGGACAGTGCTCTGTGCAGGCAACCCATGACTAAGGGGCTCAGGGGAGTGGCAAAGCATCATGACATGACACTAAGGTCCTCATCACCTGCAGGAGGAAGCTCTACTTGGGCAGTGTTCCCAAAACTGCTCCAGGCAAAAACCCGTACCAGCCAGCACCTGCAACTCAAAATTGCTCAAAATGAGATGTGCTGAGCTAAGAAAAAGCTGTGTACCCACATCTGTTGAAGTTTCCCTCTGCAGAAGGGCAGCAATGAGCTGCAGGCTTCAGGCTGGAGAGGTAATTCCTTATCCAGCACAGCTACAGCCGCACCAGAATGGCACACAGAGGTAAGCTGAATGTGGCAGGCTATGGGAACACAACATGTGTCCTGCAGTGTATTATCACAAGCTCCTCTTCTTGCCTCTCTCCTGAAGCATTTTGAAAAGGAGAATAATTTGAAAGTAGCTGTCCTGAAAGAAGAAATGTAAAATCTGTGGTATATTATTCTTAAGAATTGCAGATAAGAATCAGATTGTAAAAAGTGATTCACTTCTGACATTGATTAAAATTACCTTTTGCATTACATTTACATACATTAAAATTACATTTTGCATTATCTTCACTTTCCCAGATGGTTTAGCAGATTTAAATCCTTCAAAGAAGTTGTCTCTGTTAGCAAACATATTGCAACAACCTTGATCAAATGATAGCTCTGTTTTAATGCAAGTACTACAGCAAAAATAACATTCTTCCTATATCAGCAATTATAGACAGAGAAATTGATCCAAACCCCAGAGAAAGCACAGAAACTTTACCATTGGTGACAGGGTTTTGGATTAGGTACTCGTTTTGTATCAGGTTCCAGTGCTGTGCAATGTATCTATCAGAAAAAGATGATTGTATCTCTTCTCCAAATTACATTTCCCAGGAAAAGCATCAATTCAGCCTCCATGATACCAGCAGTGCCACATCCTGCTGGAAAAACTGGATGCAAAACATCCTCTTGAAAGCGTGTGAGTGCTCCTTCTCTGTTGTGAATTTGGCAATGTGTGTTTAAGCTGCTCCTGAGAGCTTTCCTCCAGCTTTCATCAAAGGGGACACTGGGTCCTAGTTCAAGGAAAAAATCTAAAGTGGGCCCCTTTTCAGATTAGAAAACTGTAGTTGGTTTTACTTTGTTAACATTTAATTACATGATCAGTTGTATTCTGCTCATGAATGGCATTAAAATAATCTATCAGTGATAATGAGCAAATAAATCAAAAGCATGCAAAAAAACGAAAAATGGGCCCAAACTTCTAGAATTCCCAGATGGAATGGTAAATAAATCCCTTGTCCTTCCTTACAAGATTTTGCAGATTTCAACAGAAAAGGCATATGAAGCTGAGGCTCTGATAGGGAGCTTGGCCCCTTTTCCCACTGGCCTTCACAGTACTGGAAGTTGTTTCTTGCAGCTGCTTGTCAGTATTTGTAGCACAGTGGCTTCCTTAAAAGAAATTTTCAAAGGGAAGAAGTACTAGATTTGTGCTATTTATCTGTATTTTATTGGGTGAGAATGTTATTTAGAAATCTCCATAGCTTGTTCCCTCCCGTTCATGTGATCAGTAAAAGTCATACTTAACCCAACCTGAGCATAATGAAAGGGGTGTCGATGCCTTTCGGAGATAACAACAGACCAGATGCTTTGTGGTACCAAATTCCACTCCCAGATTTCCACCCCAGCACCCTCTTCTTGCAGCACAGAACACATGCTTTCACCATCACACTTGGGCATAACTGCACCCCCACCCCCATCATCACTTAAGCAGGTCCTCAGTGAGAGGTCCCAAAAGGGACCTTCAGCTGTTTCTAGGATATTTCTTTCATACAGTTGTTGTTTGCACCCCTCTTGCTCCTCTTCTTCCTCCTTCCTTGTCCCTTCTACATCTGCCCTCTGTTTCCTGCCCTATTCCCCAAAGAACTCTTTCTTTTCCACTTAGCTGCTCCCTTCCTACATAGGATCATGACAAGGGGAGACACCAGTGTGGCTTTTGCCACCATCCTTATCTGAGCAGATGGTGTCTGCAGATTCCATTGCATCTCGCTAGCCTGGGTGAGGTGTCACTGCGAGTGCAGTGCCTTGACCTGGTGGCACAGGGCTCTCTGGAACATGGGCTCTGAGATCTCACCGACAGGCAGGGCTCTGGCTGCCAAGACAACCCACCAGCAACAGGGTGCAAGGTTGGCTGCTGGTAAGTACCATGGCCATGTTATGGCAGCAGGTTCCTGGATTTCCCAAAATGCATGATCTGAACAGGACTGTGCATGTGAAAGAGGCTCAGCTTTGATTCCAGCACTCAAACAGCAACACAATTATGGCCACATGGTCCAGGATGCAACAGAGCAACCCTCTGGAGGAGCTCAGCTTGTGACTGGAGAGCTTGTGTCTCACCCAAACCTATGGTTACCACTGTGTCCTCAAGGGAGACATTTTGGCTTCAATATATCTGTAAAGCACTTGCATGCCAATACTGTGGCTTTACAACAGTGCTGTTCTCCAGCCATGCAATCCCAGTTTGTGAAATAGCATAAAAATCCTGTGCAGATAGAAGGGCCGAGTGCATTCTCACACTGACCAGAATATGGTTGGCCTTGGAGGGTTGGTGGATGCCAAGTCTGTGGAAAGATTAAAAACACAATGTACCCAGTATTGATATGTTCTTGCAATACACAAAGTGCTGCAGTATGTCACCCGGCCTGGCTGCTTCACGTTATTTATATCTGCCTATGTGGCTGATTCATGTCTCCTGAAAACTTATTGCCACAACCTTGTTTTGAAAGGAATGCAGTGTCCCACTCCCCCAGCAGCTCCTGCCGGACCTCTCCTTGTCTCATTTATTAATTCATTCCTTGCCAAGAACAGCACAGTGATGTAATAACGAAATGTGCTTTGAAATCAACATAATATAAAGGACTTCAGCAAGGCTTCAGGCCGGCAAAGCACTTAAACACACGCGTGATTTTAAGCATGTGAGCAGTAGTCCTGTTGGTTTCAACAACACTACACATGTGCTTAAGTGCTTTGCTGGATCGGGGCCCACGTTTGACAGACAACTCAGGTTATGCCTTAAACAAAGAACCTCTTTGACACAAGATTTTTAGCAGAAAAACTTGGAGTTTCGTGCAACCCTTGGAAGAGTCAACACTGAGCCCACAGGAGCTGATAGAGGGATTCCCATCAGTTTTGGTGAGGTGGGGCATTTGCTCTCTGATGTGGAGCTGGGTGCATGTTGGCTGTTCTGCTCTTCTGACTAGGTAAAAAAAAAAAAAAATTACGCCATTAGTTTTTGTCAAAATATCTCAAATAAAAATAGCTGACTTTTAGTGTTTACAGGCCATGTATGTGGTAGCAGTGCAGATTTTAGACATGTTATTCTTGCAGGAAAGTCTAAAGAAATGATTATCTTGTCTACAAATATAGACCTGTCAAGGTTGAACAGTTATGTTCAATGTCATCGTAAGCAAAACTGACATTTTATTTACTCATTTGTACCACCAGAATGTCAGCTCAGCAATGATTAAAGCTGTCAGTAGAATCAACAAATAGTGTAAAAACAGAGAGCTGCCAGTCCAAGTTTCTGTTTCGCTGAACATGTTAGTTTGAGTGAAGCTTTGCCTGAATGTTTTGATGGTTTTGTAGCTTATTTTCACTAATTAATTTGCTTGTCTATTATCCTCTGGAGGAAAACATCATAACTGACAAATAAAACGCTCTCAGTCAGTCAGTCAGTCAGTTCTCCAGAGGAAATCCTGTGCGACTGCTGGTGAATTTCCAGCTGATCTGTAATTTTGACCAGAACCATTTTTTATGCTCTTCAGATTTCTGTCAAGGAGTGGAAAGTCACCTGTCTAAAGAAGAGATTAATCCAGGTTAATCTCAGGAAGATGATGTGCTTGAAAGAAATGACCTGCACTGTTTACCTGTAGAGAGAGATGTACACGGCAGAGACTGTTGGAAGATTTGCCTTGTCTGTTTCTCAAAAAGAAAGAGAAAGAAAAATGAGGGAAAACAAGGAGGAAAAAACTACCCTGGCTTTTCAGATTTCTTCTAAAACCTCAAAGCTTAGCTCAGGTTTTTATTGGGTATTTTACACACAAAATTTAGTGCTGGAAGCCCTTAAAGCCAGGTTCATATAAATAGTTTGTTCTTGTTGCCAATGAGAGAGAAGATTTTTTCCTTTGATTAAATGGACACAGAATGTAATACCACTAAATCCAAGATGCATGAAAAGGCAGATACGGGACTATTGCTCAAAATCAGTTGCCAGTGCGGCATGCCTAGACAAAGAAACATCATTGCTTTCTATGTACTGTAACATAATAGCTGTGTGACTAGTTTTAATTCACTCCTATGACAGCTATTGACTTTCCTGAGGAAAGTCTCCATCGATAGAACTAAAGCTACATGTGCTTTTTAATAGAATAAAAGGAAGGCACTTGCTGCACTATGTTTATTGAGAAGTTATTCAGGCAAGCACCAAAGCAATCAGTGAAGCAAGCCCACTTGCATGCAGGCAGGCCTGGTCCTGCAGCAGAGTACCTGTGCCCAGAGGCGTGGCTCCATGGAACTGCTGCTGGAAGGAAAGCTGCAGGACTGATGTGCGACACCACCGGCTTTCAGCAATTGCACTTCACTTCACTTCATGTGCCGACTTGCTGGCAGAACCTGCCCTTTTATCACAACGCTTACATTAGATCTGGTCAAAAATAGATCATGTAAGTATGCCACTGAATGTCTGATGTTCACAGGCTGGTTTCCACCATGGTAGCAGATAAGATTTTTGTGGCTTCAAGCAGTCATACCATAAGTACCTTATGGCGTTCAGAGTCAAAAGTTTATCTCATTCTTCTTGAAAAGTCCAGCAGCCAGGGAGAAATTAATTTCTTTTAAAAAGTTATCTTAATGCTTTTTACTGTATAAAATCACTTGCAGTCATTACTTGCCATGTTTATAAAATCTCCTGGAAAAATAAAAGCCATCTGCACATCCTAAAACACCACAAACCTCTCCTCTTACTTACAGGATTTTACATAAAATTACTGAAGAACATTAAGTCTAAAAATTATTCCATGTTTTCCAATTATGGAACACTTTTAATTTCTGTCCACAATCCTGCCTCACTTATATTCTTGGACCACAAAAGCTGCAATAACATTTACAACATATAAGCCATGTTTTTGTGTTTACAGCTGAGTATGTAAGAAAACACCAAGGCAGGGTCACCCAAGCTGTTTCCAAACAAAATTTGGGTAAAGGTTGAGTACAGTTTTTTTGTTTAAGCTTCTCTTTTCCATGCAAACTTTAAATTTTTAATCTGGGAAAAAATTTTTACAGATAACAAAGATGACTTTTGCTGACCTGGTAAAATCTGATAACAGTCTGATAGTAGTACCCATTTGTACCAGCTATCTACATGCTAGTAAAATGCCAGGGATGAGCAACCAACAGTACGTTTTATTCTCAGTTAGGAGACTCTTCCATTTGGTTACAGGAACATCTCTAATTTCCACAAAAGAATGTCTTCTGAAGTCCCTTTTTGAAGCATTCTGTTGCAATCTCCTGTTTTCTTTGTTTCGTTTGTCTCATGATTTTGTGTTACTGTAGTGCTTACAGTGCAGTGCTTACAGTGCAGCATGGTCTGTAGTGACATTGTTCAGCAGAAATCAAGTCTTCAAGAGACTCCTTTGAGCCTCTAGGCCTTCCCTCAAGAGATCATGAGCATGGCCCTGCATTCCTCTCAGAAAACAACAGGATCCTATTCATATTAAACAGCCATTTTCCAGCACAGCTTTTTAAAATTTTTTGCTGCTACTATTCTTAAAAAAAAAAAAAAAAAAAAAGAGAGAAAAAAAAAAGGAAAAAGAAAAAGAAGAAAAAAGGGAAGAAAAAGACCTCAAGAAATTATTCAGTCTGACAAATGCTCTAACAAGGCACACTTGGCTTTACCCTAGGTGACCACCTACTCAGTAGGTATGTAAGTATGGGAGGACAACATCTGGCAAAGGCTTGTGAATTACAATTTTCTTTTGCAAGTGGAAAACCATATCCTGCACAAGGTCTCAGTGGGGTTTAATGCTGTCAGAGCATACATGGTTTGTTTTGATCTGTTATGGAGTAACACACATAGCTTTCAGTTCACACTAATAACATCCCCGTGCCTGGGGTATACACCAATCCAGAGGCTACTAATTAAAGGTTAGAATTAACCAAACACAGTTCCTCTACAAAACATATGAAACTTATTAAAACTTAAAAGTGACGGCTGGTTCTCAGTAAAAGCGAAGCAAAGAATGCAAGACTATTGGGGAGGGTTATTTAAGCACATTTTATTTCAGCATATTAAAAATTTCCTCTGTCTGTCAGTTCAGCACATAACATTTTAATGTTTCATGTGAAAACACAGCAAACTTTTAAAGAATCAATTATCAGTCCTGCGTAACATAAAATAAATCCCATTTTCAGTATTACCCATAAAACTTTTTATGTTATTGTGATCTGAAAGAGGTTTTTTCAGAAGTTCACCATTTTAAAAGCAGAGCAGCACAACAGTGTGCCGAGACACCTTGTATTTATTTCAGTTAACAGTTGAGCATTTTGGGGGTACACAGGCAAATGGAGTGTGCAGCAGCTATTTCAAACTTATGACACTATTTCAGTTATTAAGGGCACTCCTGCACTAACAGGACTCGATCTACAAGCAGAATACCCCCTTGAAATAGGGGGGAGTGATGTACGTAACTTGTTAACTTTTACTCTCTTTCCTTCCATAAGCAAGAGCAGAGGGTGTGCTATGAGTGTTATGCAATTTATGTGCCCACTAGATCCTCCTATTTACATTTTAAAAATATACTCTCATTAAGCCATCCAACGTTATCTATGATCTTTAAAGTAAAAGCTTTTGTTGCAGATAGGCTAATCTCTGTTGGCAGAGCCTCCTTTCCTCAGCAGCAAGTGTCTTCAACATGTTGCAGCCTGTACCCTCAGCCTGAAAACATCTTCATGTGATGCTAATGAACTCATTACCCCTAATGCTGCTGTAATAAGATAGCTTGTAAATGCATTTATTTTTAATTAGGTCTATTCAGATATGTGAATTGATTTATATAAAACTAATTAATTAATGCAATTGAAAACCCTGTAAGGATAAGGGTTCACAAATTTTTGTCAAATCCTTCAGTTACCAGGATTAATCAAAAGAGACCTGGAAACAGCGACTTCAAAGCTGGTAGAAAAACTTAAAACCTGTTGAGGAATAATAGTTTCTGCAAGAGTTTTTTCCGTAACAGTGATTTTTCTCACTTCTTACCTCAGTACAAAGAAAATAAGAGGTAAGAGTTAAAATCTGCACTTGTAAGCTGTTTAAAATTGGGTTAGGGTCCTACAGCTTCTGATTAAAAGATAAGAGCTGAAATCACTGAACGTAGATGTATGTTATTAAACTGTGCACATATTGGTTTACAGCCAACCCAAACCTTGCTCCCACAGGCTCCTTTTTTTTTTTTTTTTTTTGGATCAAGCTGAAACATTACAAAGACAACACCACTGCATACTCATGCAGCTCTGAGCACATGGGGGCTCTGCAGCAGGGCCAGGGCTTTTGGGTGCTATGGGAAAACTTCTAATCCCCAGTGACAAATGCTCTTGAAGACAGCAGTGAGTGCTACAACTCTATTACCAGAGCTGGCCCCTGAAGTACACAGCTATGGAGCCCTGAGATGACTGCATGAGGTTAAACAGAGCTTTATTCTACCAATTTGGCACGATTTAGGTGGTACTGAGTATCTACAATAATGTAGGCTGTGAGTTATCCTTGCTGTACTCCTTAGGAACATCTGTGGGTTTTTTTTAAAAAAAGGTAATCATTTTGTTTGAAAACAAGCTAAATATGGTTAGTTACTGTGTGTTAATAGGAGACGGAAAGGACATCCATAGTCATGGCCCTCTCCTTTCCTTCCACTACCAATTCAGCCTACAGGCAGCTGTAGGCAACTCATTACCTGAACTGATGTCATCTCGTTCTTCAGACCAAGCCCCTGGTCTCACCCTGGATAATAGAATCAGCCAGACAATGGTATGCTCCATGCTCACAAGGACCCTTGTCCGGAGGTAAATACGGCCTGCATTATCAGCTGATTCCTTGAAGACTGCAGATAGCTACCTGCCAGCTGAACCACAGGCAAATTGCTGTGCTATGAGGAGCCAGTTTAACCAGTTGAAAGAAAGTCACAACATAAGAACCCATTTCAAAATGTGTGTCCTTTAGGAGCAAGTAGAGTGCTGAGGCTTTCTACTTCTGGCTTTCCCAAGGACACATGTAGTATATGTATCATAGATCTACCATAAATTAATAGTTCTATGCTATTATAGCTATTACCTATCACACATCAGTATTGCCTGTAAGTATAGAAATGAATGCAGAGCTTTGATGGAAGAATAAATGTTCAGTTTCCTGAGTCCATTCCATCTCTGAGATCCATGACCTTTTCAACCAGAGGACAGACACTGCTTTAGGTCAGGAATTATCAGGAGCTTCCCATGGCTATTGCTGCCTTGAGTACCACAGTGAGGAAAGCCTTGTTCCTGGATGAGCTGCTGTAGAGTGTTCACGTTTGGCATGCTCTAGGCCTATCACAAAGTATTTGGCATGGGAATTCCCTGGGCATTGTGTCATAATGGTAGCTTTTGGTGGCTTTTCTGACCCACATGTCCAAAATAACAAGAATGCTGTATTACAGCCTGTCAGATACGTTTTTGTGGCATGGCATAAGGATGTATCCCATCACACTGTGAAGTTTGGTGGGAGTGTGCATCAACAAGTTTGAGGGTTCAAGGTTTCCTTTGATACCATCCACGTGGAGGAAGCTTTGGCTAAATAAACTCGCCAACGCTTGGATAGTTGAGAGTCTGACACAAAGCATGCACTAGTATTCAGCTCTGTATTCTGCCACTTTCCCCCTTCAAGATTTGTTATTCCTTTTCGTATTAAAAACTGTCTTAGTGGGGCTTAGTATAGAATGTAAGGTTTGTTTTCTTTTCTGTCCTCAGCAAGGCAAAGAGATGTTTATAGCTGATGTATTAGTTATTTTATTGACACATTTTTTCAATTCAACAAATTTATCTCATAGAGGATAAACATTGTAATACGTAATAAAACCTAAATGCCCAGTCAAGGTCTTTCTGGTAAAGAATCAGTCAACTTAATGTGCAGTGATTTTCAGGGGGTTTTCTGCTTTTGAGATGTCAGTTACTGGGAAACAAGCAGTGATGTGTGGTGATGAATATGTTCTTTCTGCACCAAAAAACCAAACAAAGTAAAAAACCAAAAAAACCAAAAAAACCCCAAAGCAAATGAAAGCATCTGGCCTCCTAGACTAAAAGAAATACAATTAAAAGTTATTATGCAACAGTATTCTTAGCCACCATCACACAAAGCAAACTACAAGGAAAGGTAACACTGCTTTGCTCATTTTCAATCAACATTCTCTCTCTCTTCAAGTATTCTAAATGTTGCGGGAATGTAGTTCATGTGTTTCATGTGTTTCACAGATTATGAGCTACTTTTCTCATTGCTTTGACCACCAGACACAACAGCATCCAAACACAACACAACAGTAATTCAAACAAGACTGCAGTTCCTATTACATTATAGGTGCAACACCAGAGTGGGAGAAAAAATAGATCTGTGACTCCTGTACAGGTCCAAAATATGCCGTGATTATTTCTACTGTGCAGAAGAAAAGCTAGCAGAAACAAAGCGGTAAGAAAAAGAGGTACACAATTAGCAGGGCTGAGCTGCAAATCCCTTTGATGGACATCACTTATCTTCAGGAGCAGCTCTAGATATCCAGCTGAGCACACAGTCTGCAGGTTGTCTATAATTTTGATTATTTTGCAGATGAATGTGCTAAAACCTTGTACAAATTGCATCTATAGAAAGGATGTTTCCAGCTGAAGCTGGCTTTACAGCACAAACCTTGTGATGTATCCTCTTAAAAAAACTAAAAGTGAAGAAAGTAGGCTCCAGACACAGTTTTCCTGAAGGCCTGAAGTACTCCACTCCTCCAACTCTTCTAGCCACAATCCTGGAAGAGCACACACATAAAGGCATACCTTATGGTCACAGATAGTTCCAAAGATGTGAATTTCTTGCCTTTCTGTTTTCCTTGAAGAGAACTTCCAACCAGACCCTGAACTGCAAATACGTACAACTGTTTTTGTCAGAAAGCGCTTACCCAAATGTTTCTGGATTTGCCATAAGCTTGCCTGCTTAACCTCTCAGAGGTCAAGATGTTTTGTAATAACTAGATTTCACCACAAAGAGGAGGTCAGGCGGTATGGTGAGGACTTCATGATAAAATCTGGAGGAAGCTTGTGTAATACCAAGGGACTGGGAGAAAGAGTTGAAAGGATCCTGAGCATTTCCAGGATGAATTCTAAATTTGGCAGCACATTGACTCATACAAGTCTATGTTTGAAACAATACTATAATAGCAGCTACCGGGAACCACTGGATAATATCCAAATGCCTAAAAAAAGCTAAATTAAAGTCATGGAATGCAAAGCTCTTGTGGTCATTTTTCATAGGAAATAGCTCCCATTTCAGTCTGTCTGAATTGCTGGGGTAACTGATACTGTGCGGAATATGTACCTGCTGACACACACGGTTCAGGTGCTGCCCTCTGCTTACCCTGTGCTGTTCCACACATCCTGCCACCATCCTCAGCTCACTGGAGGTTCCATGCCAGAGCAATACCATTGAAGCCTTCAAGGGCTCCTCTTATGTAATTTTTATTTTTGTTCGTGTCTTCTTTCATCTGCATTTAATAGACATTGGGAAAATCTTTTCCAGCTGATTGTGTTCTTGAGGGGTACAACACTAATCCTATGCAGCAGAGCTGATGACACTTTCCACCTGTGATTACAAGTCATAGATGAAAGTGAGAAATTATTCTCCATTTGAATTCAATACCTACCCCTCTGAGGTGCCCACAGTTAATATTTCGCCATGATCTTGGCACTGCTCTGTCACAGAGGTAAACAGGGACCTATTCTCACTTCCCAGAGAGACTGTATTGGGGGAAATTTTTCCTGAAGTGTGCCAGGTAGTGCTGAACCCACTGTAAAGGTATCTCTCTCCTCACTGAGGCTGTCTGAGCCTCCTGTACCAATGGATGTTTTTTGCTCTGTGGCCAGGGGCCAGTTCCAGGCTCAGATCAGTGGATGGGATGCAGCGGGAAAGGAGGAAGAAAGATGGTGTATGCCAGGCACTGCATCCTGTGTGGTTTTTTGTCTTTATCTATAGATTAAAATAAATTTATAAAGAGGCTTGGAAGCAGGGACCAGACCAACAAGTTCCACTTCTTCCAGTCAAGGCCTTTCATGGTACAATTAGAGATTAGTAGCATCCGGATTCCATGAGATTTGCATATCTCTGTACAGCTTCAGTGAGGTGCTTTCTTCTAGAATAGCCTAAGCTTGGTGGTCAAAGCACTTATATGGCTACAGAAGCTGAAGTTTCCAGTCTCTTGAATCAAAGAGCACCTGGAGCACACATCTCCCTCCTTCCTGGGCAGGTCACCAGGCTACTGGGCCATTTGCGACAAACAGCACCAATGTTTCAAGAGAAACCTATGGTTATTATAGTGCTTACCTCTAAAAATTACTTTTATCTGCTGAATCTCACTTTTGCAGATGTAGTGTTACCCACATCCATGGTTAGCAGGTTCCTTGCTGAAGATCTGGCCTGGGCAATCACAACCTTTCTCTGTCCCCTGCCTTGTGTGACTACTGTAGTGTTCACCCAGGACTTCACCTACACCACCACAATAACCTTCCAGCATGATGCAAAACTGGCAGTATCTCCAGCCATGTGCTGAAATTCCAGAACTGGGAACATGCCAGAAAAATCTGGGTTCTTCAGTGTTCAATGGAGCTGATGAGAAGGGAGAGAATCTTCTTAAGTTGCTGTCAGAGGTGTAATCTGCACTTCAGGTCTCAGACTCATCTCTTCTACCTTAAGATGCCTACCTAAGGTGCCTAAATTAAAAGCCTGGTCACTTCAGGGTTCCTTGACAGGCCCTGGAAAGAAAGCAGGAGAAAGAGAACAAGGGGTTGTGGGGGTCACTCCTCTTCTCCTAGCTGTTAAGGGAGCCACTCTGCTTCCAGTTTTGGGGACTGTCACAACCCCATTTAGGGAAGAGCATGACTCTGGCAGTGAAAACCCCCCTGAGCCTGGCATCACTGCTCCCAACCTCCTCCAGCACTTCAGGCCCACAGACCCTCACCACAAAACCAATTTTTCTTTCTTCAGAAGAGACCTTTCTTGGCATAACAAATGTCTCAATATAAGTAAAGTTCAATATAAGTAAAGAATTGAATCAAATTCAATTCCAGCAAGTAAGGGTCTGCCCTTGCTTGAGGAGCACAGGACTGTGTTCTTCGTGCCAACCCAAAGGTGCACAAACAGGCTTTCCTGCAACACCCTGCTGCTCTGCAAAACCCTGGCTGAAGAGGACTCAAACTTCCATCACCCGTAACATTCAGATAATTATTCAGCGTTTTCACCAAGGCCCCAGTTGTGGCAGCCCCCCACAATTTCATTTTTTACCCCTGCACATTTCCTTCCCAGGAAGCCTCCACCCACCATTAACTTCATTTTAGATAATGCCAAAAGAAATAAAGTTTCCTTTTTATATATATGTATATAACATTCAAGCTTCCACCACAGAAACCACCTGATGGCTCAATTTTCAGTCTTCTCTAAAAATCCTGCAGATAACTCATGGTAAATACAAAAGCAAAAAATACTGATTGCTACACATAGAGGGTGCAGAACCTGCAACTTTGCCTTAAATTGACTGGTTTCTGTCACTACTATTTTCCAAAGAAAACATCACAGCACAGAGTAAACAGTTTTAAACAAGGGAGTTTTTGAGGGTGATAGAAATGTTGAGTGGAAGATGAGCCAGCTCTTCATTTCCTACCAGCTACTAGAAATAAGAGGAGCTTTCTCTGCTCCAGCTTTGTGTGGGGAATGGATGTATGTGTCAAACTGGGAGGGGAAAGGGTGTAATAACAGGGAATGTATTAGTAATATGTACTTAGAAATTATGGTAAGGCTGAATCACAAGTTACTCAGCACTTTCCCCATTTATAATCTTGAAAGCTTGTTATGACTAATGCAACAGGCACTAACCTGGCTCAGCATATAGCTCTTTAAACAAACACAGACACTGCTGGGCCAAATCACTGCGTGCCAGGACTTGCACCACCTAATTTGAGATGCCTGTTATGAGTATGGGAGTCCAGACTTCTTCCCTGGGTGCTAAGGTCCAGAAAGTGGGGAGAGATGGCGGTCTTTGGAGGTGCTTCAAAAAATTCCACACTGAGGAGAAAGATGGTTTAAGAGGTGTGTGCCATCACTCCCTCTCCTCTGAGCTCAGAGGTTGACCTCTGCCCTTAAAATGCAGACCAGGCCTGCTTTTTAATGCCCTTAATAGCTGGCTGGCAGGGGCAGCTACGGTTTTTTTATACAGCAATGCAGTGGCAGGAGTGCTCATCTAGGATGTGGGAGACCTGAATTCACATTCCCTGCTTGCCTGCAGCAGCCCGGGCCCCTGCCCTCCTTGTGGATAGAGGAGCCAGCCATTAGCTAAGATGTATAAGAAATGCTGGAGGCTGTACTCCTCCCTCCTGAGGAGCACAAAGATGTACCAGCTCATTCTTCCTGATCAAGTATTTTCTACTTTTTTTAAGCAACAGGGGTTGCCCAGCAATGCAGAGTACGTGGAAAACTGGTCAGGGGATTTGTCCCACCTTGCATGCATGGGATACCCACAGGAGAGCCAGCACACAGCAACACATCACTCATCCCATCCTGCTGCTGCTGTTAGGCATTAAAAGAGCTGTTGCTGGGTTAGTGAGCAACCTGGTTTTTTAGGCACAATATGGCAAGGAGAAATACCTGCAACGTAGGTCCCAGCAGACCTTCAGCCCAAGGCAGATGCCGGTGTGCCTAGGCCTCTCAGAGGCCACCTTCCCTGTGCTCAGGGAGCTGAGCTACCCCTGCTCAGGGTTTGGAAATGGAAAACTGAATAGCTTCCATAGTTTCATCCCCTGAGGCACCAGGCCGTGAAGAAGTGGAAGATCTGAGGCCCTCAGCTTAGAATAACTTCCGAAATTCTTCCTGATTCCTGTTGGAAGTGCTTGGAGTCCTCACCAACCTGATCTTCAATGATTTACTACTGCTTACCTTCCTGCTCAGAAAGATCAACCTGTTTTGTGTGGCTAAGGCTCACATCTGCTTTTCTTTTGAACGGCAAAGATTTTCCCATTACTACACACAACATTTTTTTTTCAAATTCAAGGTAAGGAAACGTGCCACAAATTTGATAGCATAACCCATGCCCAGCTTGTTAGGATCCCAAAACCTGATGAGCTGGGTGAGGACCACAGCCCCCTCAGCCTGGGGTGCAAGTATCTGAGCCTTCCTGCAACACGCATTTAGAGCTGTAAGAACAGTTTGGGCAGCAACCTATGAATCCTGTTTGCTTTTGGGGAAAGTACCTGGGACGTGTTTTGAAAAAGTCTCTCAGCTGCCTCCCCTGGCCAGGGCTGGCTGTCTGCTGTCGCCATGAAGGCAGCTGGGATAATAGTCGTACATGATGGTCAGTGCATATTTACATCACCATCCATAGTAGCAAAAGCCTCACCTTTCTCCCCAGTTTGACTAAAGCATCTGAGTATGGCATTGCATCCATGCAATGGATGGTGTCAGACCCGACCTGCCGCAGGGTATACCTGTAGCCCAAAGAGCATGTACCACATCAGTGAAGATACTTGTAGCACAATGAGGAGCTGAGCCCACTCTTTGGCAGCTCAGATCAGTGCCTTAACTACAAGCCTGTCCTGTTCCTACCTTTATAAACTGGTAATTAAATAAAAAGTCAGCAATAGCATGATTTGCTGTGGGCACCCCTTTCTGTGCTTTGCTAGTTGTAGATGGTACTGTAGTGTAATTGGTATGCCCAAAAGGAACAGACAACCTGCATGATGCTGTTAAAAGTAATGCCAGACCTTCAAAACGTTTAATGTAAAATGTTTTGTTTAACAGCTCTCAGAATTTGCACACTCACAAGGGCAGTCTCCCCACTACCTCTCCCCAGTCTTTAAAAGTAAAGTGGGAGAGAGCCTGTGTGGGTACAAGTATGTGATGAATGTTTCTGATGTCCATTACACGTTTGAACTCTTCCTGTGAAAATGAACAGTCACCACTCTATACACATACTGAGCAAATGGGTGAAAGTATTTTGCTTTTTGCCTTTGCAAATGGAGAAAACAAAGTTCAGCAATTGGTGAAAAATTATTATTGAAATTTGGCAAAATTATAATTCTGTAATTTAATATCCCTGGATTTCTTAACAAGGCTAAAGTTTTCCATTATTTGATCTAAAAAAAAAAGAAACAAAGATAAGAAAAACATAGCATCCTCAATGGATTAGAAAGGGTCTTTAGTATTTATCTGTCTGACTGATGAAGGTTAAGCGTTTTTTAAAAGTGTGGTATTCTGACATTAGTCTGACAACCCTACACCTCTGAACTGTACTTAAAAATAAATCCTTTCTTCTTTCATTATTCAGTCATGATAACGTGACTGATGTGAACTACAAAAGCATTCTTCATGTTACAGGCTGCTTAGGAATGATAGAAATGAAGGGACTACATTTTAGCCTCTGTTAATGGGCCTGTCTTTTTTTTTTTACCTTACCTAAAATGCAACCAAAATAAACCAGACACTATTACTGGTCTGCATAGCAATGACAAACTTGCTTTGTTGCAGTGAGCAGATCTTGCTTGAAGCACGTTAGCTGCTCTGCTGCCCTCGTAAACATAAAATATCCCCTAGCATAAGGGTATAAAAGTATGATCATTTTGGGTCTTCACAAAGCTCCATCCTCATGGTGAGGATCTGCATTTTCTGCTAAAGATCAGCTAAAGATTAGGTGCCCTCTTTGGTTACTTGAATCCAAATTTACCCTGATAGCAAAGAGAGAAAAGTCAGAGGCTTTGAAGAAGGATATTATAGGGTATAAACTGGGAAAGTAGTGTCAGTCTAATTTGTAAGTATGTGGGAAGATCTTCTAAAGTTGCTGAGCATTTGCTTAAACTGAGTGCTTAAATAGTTTGTGTTTATGGAAAAAACCCCAACTTCTCATATTTTTCCATATTATAATATAATAAAGTACTGTAATTTTCATCTGATTTAAAGCAATTCACCCATATTTGCTCAGAAACTAATTCTCTTTTAGTTAGGGGTCTCAGAGAAAATATAAATTTTAAAATTTTACTTCGTATTTATTTAAGAGCTAAAATGTGTTTAAGTAGTCAAGAAAGGGAGTCTGAACTTGTTAGAACATATTTAGTGCAAACAATACTTTGAAATAAGCAATTTTTTTTCCAGTTGGAACTGACCCATTCCATTTTATGTGATGATTCAGTTATAGCTCAACAAAACATACTGGCAAATTGAGATTTTATTTTGAAATAGAATGGTCTCCACTGCACTGTACTTTTAATAGCTGGCTTTTAACTTCTTTCCTTCCCTTTCTTTTGCAAATCACTTGGAGTTTCTTAAAAAACCTATTTAAAATCTTCCCTGCACAAAAAGAAATAACCCAAAAGAATTGGTTATATCTTTAACATCAGGAAATGCGTGTAGTAAGAACATAAGAAGTAATAAAATCAGTGTTGATAGTAAAATAAATATAGCACTTTTGCTTGGGTTAAATGTCAGATGTAAGGAAGTGCTGAGCATCCTTATTTCCTATAGAATCACTCATCCTTCCTCTACTGAGGCTGTTTCTAAAAAGGCTGTTACTAAGTCTGGGAAAGGATGTGGCAACAAAAGATGGTAAAACACTTGAACACATGTGCATTATAGACCTTTCTAGCATGAACAACATTTAATTCACAAAGAGAGCAAATGCAATGTCCGATGAAGAAAACAAACCCACTGATTTCCGTAACTGTAGTGGGGTTTAGGTAATGCAGTACACAGTGTTTGATTTAAAACTTTTAAATATTAAAAGAAGTTTTCTATAGTAGTGTTCCTATCAAAGTGGAATGACTCATAAGAATGCTAAATTCAAACCAGATGGGCATAAACATTCACTGAAAAAAATCAGATATTTAGAGGTCAGTATGGGTCTTCATAAAAATGAAGACATTGTCTGAGTTACTGAAAAATGAACTTCAGTGATAATAAAAAAACCAAGAGAAAGCATTAGTGATTTTATTTTAATTATACAAGCCACTGCCAATTAGGAGAACTAACATTTACAAAATTTACATTGCCATTTTAATTTGAAAAAGATGGCTGTGGCAGCCTTTAGACTTCAGACGACCAGCAGTGTGGTATCTCCCACGCAGGGAGGGAGTGAGGGATGCGGGAGTTCAGAAATGCCAAGCTAATATTCTGAACAATCCCTGTGCTTCCCACCAAGAAGTAACCCCGATTATGGATTTGTATGGGACAGAAAGCTTCTGACCCAGCTCAGCGGCATGACGCCAGCCTTCTGTTCCCTTTGAACCAGACCACAGAAAACGGGGTAAAAAACTCTGGTTCCTGCCATTATACCAAAAAAGTTCATACCACCCAACATTGCTGCTGCTCTGGTGTTAAATGTGCATGTTGTTTTGTTCTTCTTTCCTTCTCTCATCCATTGCACTCTACTGTTTACAGATTGTCTGGAGGGTGTACTTATTTTAAACTTTTATACCCTACCAGAAGAAAAATATGTGGGCTCAAAATTAATATTGTTTTTGACTTATGGTTAAATTCCAGTAATGTTTAACTTGGATCACTAGACCAGCGCATTTTACAGAGAGAAGAAAGGAATACTTTTTGAGCTGAAATGTATAATGGGAGTTCCCTACTGTTTTGTTCCTGAGATCTTGGACAACAAGAAAAATGATGAGCATATCACTCATTCCTTTTAAAACTTAACACACTAACTAAGTGGAGACAATAAGGGTTCTACCCATGCCATAAGCTATAAAGGCATATGTTTGTATCCCTGTTCCCTGATTAATTTGTTAACCATTACCATTCAATATCCTAATAAAAAATGATTGTTCAGTGCATATTACTGTCAATTATTTAACATTGCAAACCATAATCTCTTGGACCACAACTCAGCAAAATGTATGTGTGGCTTCCATTATGCAGAAGCCCGCACAATGCCACAGATAATGATTTTTACTGGGCTTCTGAGGTCTCTTGCAAAGGGGTCATAATTTTATTTTGCAGAAAATACTGCCTGTACTTGTGGCCTATGTGTTACTGCCATTAGCAGCATCCTAAGTCTAAAGGTAAGGGGTGAAACTCAGCCCCCAGCAGTGCTGCTCAAAGCTTTGCTGGTGGGGTTAGAGAAGGGAGTGTAGCCTGCAGTGTGCAGTGTGATGCTTTGCAGGGCAAGCTCCAGACCTGTCGTTACGATATCCTGAAAGCTGCAAAATGCAAATATTATGCATCTTCCCTTTGGTGGCTCTTTATGATTGATTCTTTGTTTCGCTGTAACTAAAAACACTGCTTGGCAATCAGACCCCTTTACCAGAGAGTGCTGCACGCATCTAATTAGAGCACTCAGCTTTGAAATGCTTTGGGTCCCAGCAGATGTCTCCAGATCGTACGCATGACTGTCACAAGTGGGATAATTGCAGCTTTCATTCTTTAAAAGTGTTCTAAAATATTTCACTTTCTAAGACACTGAATACTGTTTGCATTCTCTCACTTCAAAATTAAAGGAGACAGTCTTTGTCCACCAACCTACACCACTACTATTACTCATTTATTTCCTAAGGCTTGCTTTATCCTCATGCTGCTTAGAGTTGAACATGTTAGCCATTTACTACTACTACTACTACTACTACTACTACTAGTTAGTAACTAATGGGTTAGAAAAATTATTGGCAAATGCTTTCCTAGCATCCAGTCCAAAATTTCCACTTCATGCCCTCATGTCCAAACTATTGAAACCTCTACCTGCTAAAGCGTATAAAGTTTCAAAAAGACAAAAAAAAATATGCCCCTGCTCTGAGCAACCATAGTGCTAAATGAAAGCGTAGCACTTCCAAAAAACCAAGGAGTGCACGTTCATTCACTGCACCCCATTGCTGGCACCTGGTCTAGCAAAGGGGTCCACATACACACATATACAGATCCATATGCCTACGCACACATACATATGCACTGTTCTGCAGTGAACACTTCTGCATCCTCATGGATGGGCCTAAATATTTTAGAGAAGGCTCAGAGGAAAACATGATGCTCAGGACCCTTACATTTCTGCTTCCTTGAAAGAGTCTGGAGGTTTTTTTAAAACACACAGGATAACCCAGGACAGGCACCAATGAAAATCCCTATATTCTAAAGCTCAGATGCCTGAAGCCATGTGTGACGGTTTACAAAATTTGGACTTGGCTCTCTCTGAAGGGTGAGGAGGTGAGAGTTCAAGCACAGGGAAGTAGCTGCATGGGCAAAGAAAGGACTGAGGTGATGGGGGAAAGACCCAGTGGACAGCCAGAAAGAAAAGGCAACAACAGTGAGGGCTGGGGTAGAAATGCTGAAAATGTCTGAACAAAGGAAGAACCACTCTCAAGCTAACCTCAAAGTGAGTCTGCTCACCAGGTGTGACGGGGAGTTCGCACGGCACAGTGAGAAGTTTTCAGTGCATACAGTGACCAACAGCTATGGGAAAGTCCACTGCACTATGAAATCCCAAACCAGCCATGGGAAGAGGCTGGAAGAGCCCTCCCTGGTTACCAGGGAATATTTCCGCCGTTTCTCTGTGGAGGGAAGAAAGAGGAGCTCCCTGGAGGGCATTCAGACAAGCACTCTGAGCTGGAAGTTAAGGACCATTTTATATGATTTGGCATACCTGGGCATTGCCAAAGATATAACATAACTGTTGCCCCAGATGAGACTCTGAGCCCACAAGGCATCTTCTCTGAGGCACCCTACAAGCCTGTGGAGTTAATCAAAGCAAAGCTGATCATAACCATATTCAAAAGCCTGAGGGTGAGGGAAAAGAATGATACGGAAGAGGTGTCGAGCCCAACACAGACTACCCTAGCAGAACTGTCAAGAGAGGTCAAGCACAGGCCCTGATAGACTGAAAAACCAAAACACAACCCTCAAAGAGGGCTGGTCATGGGAGCAGTTGGAAAGAAAAAACTCAACAGTCAGATAGAGCAAAGGAGTACTGAGATCACTGCACACCGAGGAGCTGCCAGGGGGCTGCCGGGGAGAGGTGTGGGGAGACACACACTCATCCTTTCTGTCCCCCGAAATGACACAAAACAAACACTGATGAAAGAAAGATGCAACAACCTGGCAGAAAAAGGAAGGTTGCTGCAAGTAGGAGACATAAGGAAATCAGACTTGCAGGTCAGCTATTCTGGCAGAATCTTCATAAATATTTCTCTTAATGCTGAAACAGTTTAGTTCTATAAGCATGTGATCCTCTCGTGGTTACTGAGCACGAATCAAAGACATTGTGGCTCAGCACTGATCTAATTTTTATTGTGCTTTCTTGAAACATCCTGGGATTGTACAGCCTCAACAAACACAGTAGGGCTGGAGGCTGGGACCACTCCCCTCCTCCTGCCCACCAGTGAAGGGGACCAAGGATGGGCAGCCTGGCGTCACAGAAATTCCTCAGAAAGGGAGATTTGAGGAGGAGTGTGAGGCCAGGCCACCGAGTGGGGGATGCTGGTGGCAGAAATGGGCAGGAAAAGGCGCTGGGAAGCCACAGAGCCTCGCTGAGCTGTGGTAACTCAGGGGCAGCAGAGGCAACTGCTGCTTTTCCATCCCCCTGCTCACTCAGCTGGTCCTCCACAGAGGTACAGCCCTCTTGCCTCACACCAGTTGTCCTCTCATTACTCTTCTCCATCGTCCTCATGTTCCCAAACCTCAGAAGCATCACTGCAAAAGGAAAGGTAGCCAGAGGTGAAAGGCCAGCAACGGCAGAGCATCCTCAAAGGACAGTGGGAACAAAGTCTGAGCAAAGAGTGTTGACTCTGGGACAAGCTGAGAAGAGACAACATCTGCTCCATCTGAAACTGAAGGAAAAATAATGAAAGCAGACCACTCATCTTTCTTGTATATCGGTCTTGTTTCACTTTCTAGATTTTCTGCCACAATTTTTGAGCTACATCTAACGGATATTTTCCAATCCAAACAAAACAAGCAAACCAAACACCACAGCCCTGCAGGATTACTGGGATGGGTGAGGGGGAGAGACAGGCTTGTGAGAAGAGAAGAGGGAGACTGCAAGTGCAATGCTCTTATCTACTCTTTTGTTAGATGTTTATTCTTCTTTTTTGTCTTTCTTTTTTGTTTGTGATGCTGAAAATGAGTTAAACTGTTTTGAGCAGGGGTTATGCCTAAACTTATTTCTCAGTTCTGATTGATCAAATGAACCAAACTCTGGTTCCCCAATTACTCCAACCTGGCCCTGCTGAAGCTAGTGGTAGGTCTCCACTGGATGTCAATCAGCCCAAGATTTCACCTGGCAGCTGAATATCAACACGTTTTGTAAAAACAGACTTGGATAAGGTTCAAGACATGTCTTTGGGTGATTTCAGATTGCTTTTTCTCTGTTTTAGGAAAGCAATTTGCTTTCTGAAAAATGCCTGCACAAGTTTCACACCTTTTTTTTCTTTTTTTTTGCATCATCTGTTGTTATTCATAGACTCTACAGATGGAAAAGACCCATTAACTCACCCAGCACTCCCTGCCAGCACAGGACTGTTCTCCAGCAAACATTTGTTATGGTCTTATTTATACTAGTTTCACATGCTCCAAACAACAAGGTTTCTGCCACTTCCCCAGGGATAGCAGCCAGCCAAGATCATAATGCTGACCTGCAGGAAGGCTTCTCCTGATTTTCTTCAGCCCCTATCTTCCCTCTTCATATGTGTCTTTCAGTTTTACACTCTAATATCAATTTATCATGAGGTTTTTCCCTTGCTCCTTCCCATCACTATAGCCCCCCTTGCTCCATGGTGCAGAGAGCTTTTAAAATTGTGTATGCTGCCAGTGTGGCCCCTAAACCACCTCCTATGAGCCCCCCACTACATGAATAAGCATCACTTTCCCCCAGGCTGTTTCCAATCTGGTGCTCTCTCCAGTTGGTGCAATACTTTCTCTTAATCCCTGTCCTGCAGTACAAAAGTGACATTGCAGGTTCAGTTGTACAAGACAAGAATTACTTTCTGCACTTCTCTGTATGCTGCCTCTCAAAACACAAACACAAATTGCAAAGAGAGCTAGGCCAACAGAAGGCACAAGGGATTCACATCTCATTTACTGCCAGTTACCTCCACAAAGTGTCCTCATCATGGTCTGGTTTCTGTACTTCCACAGCCAATAGAAGTGCTTTGGAATGCCTCTGTCCCATAGAGTTACTTGAAGTTTTCCAATTCACTGCAGCTTATAACTTTTACAGTTTGAAAATAAAAAGCATGTTGTCTTGTAATTGTTTTCTCTATTCTCTGTGACAAACAGTGAACTGGGATGCAAATGTGGCCTATACAGATAAAACACATGGCATAATATATATTAATGCCAGGCTTAACAGAGTAACTTCCTCTTTAGAAGAATATCTGGGGTTTGCCAACAGTAAACAAATCAGATTGTAATAATAGTCATTCCAACTCTCAAATTAGAGAAGTTAGCCTTCTTAATTTATGTTACGGAACACAGCATGAGCTGTTGCATGAGAAAATTAAGTAGAAATAAGAGTGTCAAATGTTAAGCGTTTCTCCATCAAATCAAAATGAAAGTAGAGTCAGTGCTAAATTATACATTGATTTGCATGAAACATGTTGCATATGTTCATACAAAAAAAAACAAACAGAAGAAAAACATAAAGAAATGGTTTTCTTTCTGTTTCACAATGAAGTGTGCAGAGCTCCTTGTTCGCTAGTACCGTTTCTAAAGGAAAATAACACAAATCCAAAGCCAGCAAATTGAAAATACAGGGAATCAAGACAAAAGCTAGCCCAATAACCACAAATGGAAGGGATCATCTTGTCAATTGAGAAGAAACATGAGGAATATGAATACAATTTTTTTCCTTAAACCTTGGATGCTGATGGTTCCATCATGCTTTAATTTTCTACCCCTACACATGTCCTGCTCTACAAACTTCCCACATACTTCCACTCAGTTTCAAAGTGGAGTCCCTCTCTGAAATGGCACTGTAAACATTTCATTGTGGGGTCCCAAGTTTGGCATCTGTCAGTGATTTTCAAATCAAAACTGCTCAGCTAACAAGTAAAAAACAGATTTCTTTTTGTTTATTTCTCAGCATTGTCGTCTGTGGCATGAAAACCAAACTCAGTTCTTTCCGATTCACGTATCAACCTCAATAAAAACTGGCATTTGTGGGAGAACACACCAATGGAGGAAGAGCTGGATTAGGATCGAGCTGGTTTACTTGCCTGCTGTGGAGTTGGCATGGTTGAGAAGGGTAAAACACTTCCAGGGCAACCTCAGACAGTTGTTTGCAGTCTCCTTCCATGAGGTTATCATCTATGGAGCTTTGCTGGCAAAGCAGTGCTTTCAGCACTTGCTAATTCACTTTCCTGCAAAATCTACCAGGTTAGTTTAAAAGGTTTAAACTGAATTAGCCCTGCTGCTCTTGCCTAAAGTAGATTAGGAACTGAGAGACCTAGAAATCAGCCTGCAGCCTTAGCCTCTGCCATGTCAGAATGCAATACCCAGATGCATGGCCCATCTCAACTTGCCTCCTTTCCTGCATAACACCACTGTTCTCCACCTGGCCATTTCCAGAGCTTTAGTGAGTATCCCAGATTTCAGCAACCAGAACAGATTTGGAGAAGAATCAGAATACCAAATACTGGAGGAAGAGGTGGCCATCTAGTTAAGAGCTACAACGCTGCAGAAGACCTATACGCAAATTAGTGACATTTTCTAGCATAACAATAGCATCCTCCAGGCTGCCCAGGTCACACACAGCTAACTGGCATCTTGACTTCTCTCCAAGGCAGCCAAATATTCTGAATGGAGAGAGGAAAGGGAAAAGAGAATTCACAGTGTGGAGAAAATGGGAGGTACTGGTGCAGAAAGAAGGGGCTCAGGGAGACCTGAGAAGGCTTTATATTGGATTTTTGCTGAAGGTGTTTGCAGGACAGAATGATTCATGTTAGTCCCAGCTCAGCCACTAAAGCATTTGCCCCTGTGAGCTCAGTTTAAACACATATTTGCATGTCTCACCAAATGAAGTCCCAAACATGCAAGTACTAGTCACTATACAAAATAAAGTGCATTGCCAGACATTATAGGATCAGGACACGGGATGGTCTTGAGCTTGTGCTGAGGTACTTTGCTGAACCAGAAAATAGAACAACTGCCATTAATAGCATCTGATAATGAGACATTGTGTGATGTGACGCAGAAATTAAAGATGAGAGGAACTGAAAAACTTACCTCCCTAATAAGGAGTTTTGCTACTAGTATTAAGGTAGATGCTTCCACCTAGTGACTTACAGAAGTAGCTTATAGATTTTTACTTCAGAGGGCTGGATGGCAGCTGCAGCAGAAAATGAAATTACAGAAAAACATCATTCATCATCTGTAGTTAAGAAGAGACACAGCATCTGTAGTCAAGAAGAGACACAAAAACTTACCTTACAAAGTGGGTCTATACGTTCAGGCATCAGCAATACTCAGGGCACCCCTCCCACAGACAATGCTGGCCCAGCGCATGCACCCTGATTCACCTCTGGATAAAAAGCCACCTCACTGTATCTGGCTGTGCTACTGATAATCCTGGCCCTTCCAAGCCAACATATGGCAGAGCAGGGAGGACGACTCCCAGTGAAAGGAGGTGTTTCTGACATCCTAGCAGTAGGGAGGTCACAGAATGGCGATTCCGTCAAAGGTATTGCCAAACATTTCCTTCACTTTTAAAATTTAAAAGCTGTATTTTTTTGGTGCTCCTCAGTAGTGCAAAAGCACATGTGCTAGGTCTGGCCTGCTAGTTCATTTTAGCAGCAGCCTCAGAGCCCAGTAGAGTCATCCTTCTCCTCCTGTATTCTTCCTCTCAAATTCCTGAGAATTTATACACACCTACATGTGCAAAAGTTACTGATTTGATAAACTCAGAAAAGAGAGAAGTGCTCAATATTAAGCTTCAAGATCACAGACTTCAGCAGAAATCCATAGACTTTCTAATCTAATGACTCTTTATATGGGGAGCAATAAGTGGCTCGACAGAAGACTCAAAAGTGTTGAATGGGCAGCTCTCTAAAATCAACCTCATCCACTTCAAGATGTATTCTGAATCTTGTTCCTCCCTGGAAGTGCCACATCCAGGCCTAAGAGGAGATGTCTCACAACAAATCCACAGAGAAGCTCTCTAGTGGGTTAGATGCTACTTATATCCTTCCTCCCAAAATCTCAACAGTTTTGTCTTCTCAGGTACTGCCCCACAACTGCAATAGTTACAAGGCTGATGCAAGGCACAAATTCTGCTTGCAAGGAGCCAAGCCCTTCTGTCCTGTCACCCTGTGGCTTCAGCCACCAGGTTGTGGGTTCTATTGGTTGGGAAGGGAGTGTGGGAGGAAAAGAGGAAACTTTGGGAGAAAGATATGGGCATCACTATGCTAAAGGTCTAATCTAAGTAACTCAGCCAAAGCTTTCACTGTAGTGAGTGGACAGAAGCAGATAGAGGAAAACAGATTAGTATATGCAGAAATAGTCAACAAAAAATTAGATTAACTATCCCCTTGAGCTGTCCCTTATTTCCTCCAATGATGGAAAATGTAGCTAAGGATAACCATCTCTGATTAAAGTCTCTAAAGAAAGAGAGTAAAGCTGGAGTAAATGAAGGCTGCTCCGATTTCCCAGCTGTGCTTAAGGATGTACTATTAGTCTGCAACAGTTTTGGGCATGATCAGAGCCACAATTACAGGCACCGAGTGAACACGTGAACCCAACAGAGAAGAGCAGAGGAAGCTTTGGGGTCAACTAGCGGCTCTTTTTGCTTCACAGGTTTGAAGTTAGGACTCCTGTTTCTGTACATTTCCTCCTCTGTGTTCCTGGTTTTCATCGAACCTCATTTTTCCTTGTCTCTGGCTTTACTCCCTGTGGTCATTAAGGCGTGACCTGCAAGGCAGTAAGCTATCTACAGCGAGCAGTTAAGTATCAAACTTATCTTGAATCCTATCGTTTACCCTTTTGAAGCAACTGTCTGTCTGTTTAGTTGACTTGGGACTTGAGTCAGCAAATGCACAGCATTGACAGTAGAATTCAACTACCTCAGCTCCCCTGGGCAAGGAATCAGGAGACAGTGACAAGAAAAACCACTTGAAAATTGTTAAAAAATAAAATAATTGAAGCTCAAAGTCAGTGGTGTGCCTAAAAATATGACAATTCTTAAGAAACAGATTTACTCCATTCGGTAGATGCTGTGTAAACTGCATGTAGCTTCACTTCTCATGAAATCACGTAACAAACCTAATTCCCTTGTTGATAAGGCTTGGTGCATTCCCATCATTTTAATGTGTCCCTATTTTCGTATTATATAGCTGCGGTCATTGCAGTGTTAATGGTTTTGCTAGCGTGTTCATTTATGCTTTACTGAACCGACATGTATATATTAACCTTTCTCTAGTTAATGAACTCTTGTAGCTAAGATATGGCTCTAGATTTAGCTGAGGTCAGAAAAGAGGAAAAGTACATTATCATCTGGCAACCTCTAGCTATTTCATGTAAAGGAATTGTTAATTGTACTCCAATAATTGTGTCAAGGCATCTCAAAATGTAAAACCTCCAAACACATCACCATCAGCACAGGGAACTTGTCAAAACAGTATGTCATTAAAACTCTGGCTGATAATTTTAATTACAGCAGGGAAACATATGAAACAACCTTCTTCTATCAACTGTGTAGGTAAGCAAGGGCTTTGATCATCACATCCTCATCACCTTTAGAGGTCATCACCTTTAATAACCACAACCCTCTCAGCTGCTCTCCAGTTGCAAAACCAAGCAGAACTACATCCCATTAGAAGTGCATCAAGCCATTGAGTCAGTTCTTGAGGAAAACATAAGGCACTTCTTTGAACCTCTTGTTCTAGATTTATATTGTACTCTAATTTTATCTACAGTCACTGAAATCTCTGTATTTCATTAAAGTAAAATATTTGGATTTAAAACATTTGAATATTTAAATTAATACTACCATGTGAGTATGCACACATACATGCACATACATGCACTCACACATATATATAGGCATCTATATCTATATATAGATATATCTATATATATGTATGTTAAGTTTTAATTTTTTTGCTAAAATCTATAAAACTATCATATAATTTATTGAAGTGCAGAAGATCTATTTTCCCTTCCCTTCTTCTGACAGTTTCTCTCTCGCCCACATGGTTTATATGAATGATATTTATAACAGAGCTGTTTTGATCTGATAGAGCCCCAGTGAATTTACTGCTGTTTCTGTACCACTGTAACTGAACCTGACAAGAACCAGAAGAATCTGCAGTTTTATTTTGGGCTTTATAGGTTTTTCCTCACTCCCTTTTCTCATGCCTGGATGGG
This sequence comes from Eulacestoma nigropectus, assembly GCA_013397775.1. NCBI lineage: Eukaryota > Metazoa > Chordata > Aves > Passeriformes > Eulacestoma > Eulacestoma nigropectus. The sequence continues at coordinate 658,198 of VZTE01005137.1, read as the reverse complement.
GTCGGCAGCTAAAGGTGACCCACACATTCTGCAACAACAGATAGCTGTTAGGCTGCAGGAACTGCAGGATGAGATGAATTGCTCCTTTGATCAAAAGTAGGGTCAATTTGCCCTGGCTAATAATTGGTTCGTTAAGGGAGAAAAAAAGAAAAAAAAAGCTGAACAACAGTATTTTTTCTTTACAAAAAGAAATGCAGTATTTCTCTGCATGTAATTAATAGTTGTAGTGTTCACAAATAACATAAGCTGCATTCAACCATTAGCCTTACTATTTTAAATGCACTGCTGTATTTTCCAAGAATTTATAGGGTTTTGAAAACAGATGAGCATTTCCTCTTCATTGAGAAAAACATTTGTTTCTGGTCCTCTTCAGGTTTTCTCCCTAACACTGCATATAAAGATGAAACTTGCTGAAGTGTTCTGGATGGTGCATAGGAAAGATAAATATGACTTAGATTTCATCCTACTATGGAGGAAAGCTATTCAGGCACTCATTCGATGATTAAAGTTTTATTTTAGGGTAAGCACTTGGTAGCTACAATCAAATATAAAATTGCTTTTAACTGATGTTTTTGTTTTGGATTTTGTCATAAGTGTTCTTACATAATAATACATTTTTGCTGATCCCAGACATAATTCTATTGCAAAAACAATTGCTGTAGAATAAAAAAAAAATAACTGAAGTCTTACGTCATGTTCTTTTTGTCAAGTTTTAAAGTACTCCAAGCTCAGCTTTCCTGAAGTGCGTGAATGAAACTTCAAGAAACTGCACTCCCAGTAATTCATACTAGAATCCAATACAAGCTCTTTTTTTTGCAGAATGTATCCACATTTATTAGCAAACACCAGATGGGATCCCAGCGTAACCTCAGGGAAAAAAACTAATGGCTTTCCCATCAAGTCATATTTGGATATGATCCAGTCACTGTTAACATATCCAAATTCATTAGGAACCACTGAATCCAAACCCTGTTTAATGCAAAAAGATACTTAGGAAAGATCATTTTGGAAATTATTTAATTTCCTTCCACTGCAAAACAATCTCTAAAAATGTCAGGGCAGACCAGAAGCTGAATTCATTGGTTTACACTTTTGTGTTAGTGAAGTTTCTGACAGAAATAAGACTTTAAAATGTAGAGTCTGTGAATGAAAGATAATGTAGTAACTTTAAAAAAAAGTTTTAAATGTATTTAGAAGTTTAATTAACATTTGAAAAGGTTTTGCAAAAACTTTGCACATTTTATTTTCAATGAAAGCTGGAATTTCAGCTTCTCTGGTTTTTTGTCGGGTTTTTTTTGGTTGTTTTTTTTTTTTCAAGCTTTACCCTTTGTTTCCAGACCAATGAATGGCAAAATTCTCATTCACTGGAATTGGTAGGTTTAGTTACAACATAAATTTACTTTATTTGTATAGATTTATGCAAATTAAATCTATTTCTAACTCACTTTTTTTTTCCAAGTACGACTTTATTTCTACGAATTAAGCAACATTTATTTTCTGGCAACTTAAAAAATATTTTTCAGTTTTAAATATTATTTTATAGATGTTTTTCAACTGTATCATTGTGTGTCTGTTTCTTAAATTTCTGTTTAGATAAAGAAACCTTGTTTTCTGTGCTTTTCTTACACATTGGATCTTGTATTCCCAAAATAATTTTTCTCTATAATTTTATATTAATTTATATTGCTTTACATTAACTTACTCTTGAAATGCTTAAGATTATTTTATTTTTCTCAGCTTCAATTACAATTGCAGGAATGAATGCATTTGTTGTAACAGTGTTTGTTGGTATAAAAACAAATCTTTTTTTCTGTGCATTTCTAAAAATAAAAACACTTTTTGTTTTGTGAATGCATAGAAAGTTTCTGTAGTCTCAAAACTAATTCTACCCTAACACAAACTGTTATCCTTTTTGGTGTTTCTGAGGTTCCTTTTAGAATTTTATAATCTAATTCATTTTAAACCATGTGAAACTGCTGGTTTAAATCATTGCACATCATTATATTTGGACAATGAAAACAACACAGGCATTTTTACTTGTCTCTGGTCAACTTCACTTCTGGATTTCCCTGACACAGGACCTTAGCTGAAATCACCACGTGGAGATTTTAAAATGCAAATAAAACAAGCAGATATAAAACAACTCTCTTTCCACCGAGTTTCTGAAATTGTCATTAAAGTGCTTCAGTTGATTGATAAGAGGCTTTTAAAGAGCCTTCTTTTTAAACACAAAACACTATATATCAGAAAAAGTCATGGATCCCTTTGTGCACTTTTCTGGAAAAATGACATGTTTAAGGGAAAAAAAAATTGGATTGGGGAAGCATTTTCATGAAGTAGCATTTTTAGTATATTTTTAGAGAATAACTGCACTCAGTTATAAACATATCATCAGTAAAAACATCAAATGGTTTTACACATTTAAGTGTCACTCCTTACTAGGACAGAGTGTGTGACTAATTCCAGCAGCTTTTCAGGCAGTTAGGAAAGCGTCGAACCCCAGAGCACCGGGAATACCCACAGCAAACCGAGCCCCCCGGGTATGGCACTGCTCTGCGACGCACACGGCATCGCGCGTCCTCCTGCAATTCATGCTTGCCCAGCTGGAAACTAAGGATATTTCTTAAACGAAAGAATAGGGCACAGGGTGTTGGCGGTGCGATTCCTCACAGGGCCCGTGAGCCGGGGACACTCCGGGGCTGGTCCGAGGCACTCCGGGGCTGGTCCGAGGCACCCCAAGGCGGGCGCCCGCCGGGACTGCCGCGCTCCCGCCGCCGCCGGCGCCGCCTGCCGGGAAGCGGCTTCCCCAGCAAAGCCCGGCTCCTGCCCGCCCGCACGGTCCCGCCGGGATTGCTCCCTGCAGGGAGGCACTCCCGCCTTTCTCCAGGTACCCAGAGGCGGGTCCAGTCAGCGATGGAAAACGGAAACGGACCGAAGCCACCAACTCATAGTATCTGTGTCACTGCCCGATGTGAGTGAAGAAATGACGTGGTAGAAGTTGATGCCATTTAGCACGACAACAGATAATCCAGTCTCTCTCAGGAGTGAATTTGGATGACGCTGTTACGGACAATGAAATGCTGAGGTGGAAACACATTGTGCGGCAGACTTTGCCCTTTGTCCTCCTCCCATCACTGTTACAGGGCAATCACCAGCTATGGAAGTACAGGTTCACTTCCCACTGCTAAGGGTTTCTGTCAGGAGCTGGTTAAGGAGTTCAACAAAAAACTTTTCTTCTGTGGGGGGGAACCCAAAAAACCAAAACCCCACAATTTCCTCAAATTCCAACCTCTACAATTAGAAGGGGGTGATATTCTGGAGATGAGATTTGATAGCCTGTGTTACGGACATACACTGGCTGTTAACATCTTTCTGGTTGCCTACGGAAACAAAAATGCAAACTTTGATTTAATTTTTAAAATTTTATAACAATATTTCTAAAATACTGGATATATAGAGGACTTAGCAGATTAGTATTTATTTTAAAAAGCAAGCAAAATAACAAAAAACCCCACATGCAATCTTCTCCCCCAAGAGAAAAAGAGAAGGCCTAGTGCTTGCCATGCACTTACTTACCTCTTTAAAAGTGATGGATAAAACAGGTGTCCGTATATAAACACACTGTACCCTACACTGAAGCAATAGTGCCTAAAGTTATTACATCAACAGACCAACCTGTAACCTCTCCCAGGGATGATCTTACACCTTGGTCTCACACTCAAGGAATTAAACATTTTTTCTCTTCAACACAGTAGCAGCCAAGGCATGGATGAGCAGTTCCAGCACCACAAGTATATGGATCACACTACGGCTGCATTTGCTCTACAGTGTGGCCAATTTTGTGTTGTTTTCACAAGAATTCAGGCAGCCATAAGGACATTTAGGAGAGAAAAACCAATCAAAGTGTCTGAGGGCACCTAGCTGTGGTTCAGATGGGTCAGCTTGCAGCTCCACCATCAGCTTTGCACATAACCTGGTGCACTTTGGTTCCCGGCTCCTTCCTTTACATCCTCTAACAATACCACATTCCAAGGGGGTGCAACTATCTTACTTTTCTTAGTTCTCACAAACAATTTAGTTTTAAATATCTTTTTGCATATATTAAGGGAACTAACTTGAATTTTGCATTTGTGGTGAGGCTATTCAGTAGCAGTAGTGGTGATGAACAAAACCCGAGAGACTACAATCAAGAAGTTGTCGATGCTGAGCCCTTCTAATCTTTCATAGAAATGTTTTGTGTTCTGTTGCAAGACAAACTGCAGCTCTGATCTGATCTGCACCAAGTTCTGCCATATTTTGCAGAAGCAAGACGGACAGAAGCACAACCGGTAGATCTAAAACGTTCTTGTTTCAAACACAGACATCAGAATCCACCAAAGATAAATTTACAGAACATCTATTGTCAAAGCAATTTAAAGACCCAAGGTAGCAAGCTGTACCATGGAATAGCTGTTGCACCTATACGTTATGAATTTGTCACCTTGCAAAAGAGAGATATGGTATGTTTCACATAACGTGAATGTATGAATGGACCAGATAGGCTGAGTTGGATGAGCCATCCTGAGACAACAAATCTGCCTTTGCTTCCTGAAATACTACCCACAAACCCAATTTCTGGTTAAGGGCAAAAGTTTAAAAATGCTGTAAAATCTGCATTCAGACTTCAAAAGCCTTGCAAGAAAATGAACTGTAATTAAGAAAAGATACTAAATAATAGTATACCAAACAAGAATATAAGTTGTAACTTTCACAGCCTCCTAATAGTTGACTAGATTCAAAACAGAGGAAGTCAGTTTGCTCTGGATATACACGCACTGCATAAGCAGTCCTCATGCTGCCTCGTGTAGGACCCTTGATACACAACCCTCTCTTGACACACCATGTACTGTTCCTAACATTTCAAACCTTTTATACTGATATATGAGCATCAGAAAAATTAGAGACCTGAGAGAGCAATGTTTAAGTGACTGGGATGAAGGAGAGGAAACAGTGCAAATATCCTCTTCCCATTGTCTTCTCTTTTCCTTTAAATACTGTCACTATTGGTTAGGTAGAGATCAGAGAACTGTAGTAGTGTAGGAATAATTAAAGGACAGTGAAAATGGTGGGCTTGTCACAACTGTGCCATGTTTATTACAGAAGGAAGTTTTTAGTTCTTTCTCACTTTTAGCTTGGAAAAAAAAATCCCAATGCCGGTTTCTCCTGAAGTAGGAAATTGTGAGTTGGACAATGAAGCTGAAGAAGGGAAAGGAAAAAGTTGAAAATAGCCTCTTCCTGCAGCAGTGAGCTCTTACTCAGATGGCTGTCAGTCCTGCCCTGAAATTTCACTCCTAGGCAAGATAAAATTGATGGCAAAACCACGGCCTGAAGAAAGCGATGCATAGCTGTTGCTTCAGTTTCATCCTCCCCACAAATGCTGTAACTCAATTCATGCTATGACACCCTGAGCAGCAGATTGCTTTGCAACATCAGATTTCTGCACGCTGAGGCTTTACTCCCGTAATGTCTGATACCAGACATGTTCACACTGCAAATCATATACAGATCACATATCCAGCTTCCATCAAAGTCAGAACCCATGCAGCTGTTCAGGCAGCAGGAGGAAAAGGTAGCATAATAGAAACAGACATATACTACAAAGTCTTTGTGCAGGACTTCTTTTGTTGTTTAAAAAGTTGTGACCACATATCAGGAGACCATTCTGTACCATGTGGCCATGACATTCTTTCTCCACTACTAAGCAGCCCCAAACCATATTTAGCATCCTCTACAACCACAGCGTCGGCTGCAGGTAAGACTCCAATACTGCGCCCTTCATTGAGAAACACTTTCAAAACCCGCCATTCAGTGCACTTGCTTGACCTGTCTCCAGAACCGCTCTCCACCTTCACAACGCTGTACTGCACAGTGGCCACACCAAGAAGCACTAATACCACAGGAGGAGAGGTGGCTCATGAATCAGGACAGTCTGACACAGCCCTGCCTTCACCAGTCATTTCTTCCTAGTCTTGTATTGCCTCCTACTGACGCTGCTTTCTGTACAGTAAGGCTGTAAGACAACCCAGCTGAAAAAAAAATGGGGAAAATAGGAATATTTTCAGTGTATCTTAGCTAATTGGTCCCCCAACTGACGTGACTACACAGTGCAGAGGCGTTCCAGGGCAGGAATGAATTACCAGAAAAGCCCAGGAACTGAACCATCAGCACCGCCAGTTATTTTAGGCATCTGAAATAATTCACTTTAAAAATCAAGTCCTACATACTGGGTCAAAAAGGGCAGACCTTGTCATCTTCTCAAGAAACTGTCAACAATCTGCAGGACATTGAGCAATTTGCTAATGCAATTTTTATACTGTATAAATACACGCACATCTTATGCACATAAACACTTCAAGAAAATGACAGAATTTAATTCTTTCAGTGCTGGCTTTTATGCCTGTAGTTCAAAAGTACCTGCATTATTTCCCCTGCCTTCTGCATGTAGGTCCAGGAAATACAGCTACCACAGCACCTTGCAGGCAGGTGGCAGTCACAGGGGCGGGAAGTTGCAACCAAGCGGTTTCATAATAACACAGTTACAGATTATAATTGAACAACTCAGACAGTGCCATTTAAGTTATACACTTTTAAACCTCCATCAGTTTTTTAATCAACTGCAACTTTTTCTCCCTCAATCCCAACCTAAAGAACTTTTTTTATGTAAAGACCAATGAATTATGATATTATTAGAATGCTGTTTAGAAGCAGATCAATTACTTCTTTGAAAATCCCTCTGTGGACTTCTAAAACATATATTTCAGTCAAAATCAATTATGTTTAAATTAATTTCTATTGGAAAGAAACACGACTTTTTTCAACTCAACAGAAATGTTTCAGATTCAGCAGTATGAATCAAATACTCAAAGGCAACTAAATAATTTGGTATTTCCATTCAAAAAATAGAGTTGGTAAAAGAAGATCTAAATCAAATTCCAAATACAAATTACAGTATCCACATATAGTAAGTATATGCTCAAATCTCAGAAAGTAGAATTTCCCTGCTGTATCCATGACTCAACCTCTGAGGTTACATCCATGCTGCACGTTTAGCCAGATTCCTGCTGTCTGTCTACAAGCAAGCTTTTAGCCTGGATTACAGATGCCACCCAAACAGGCTCTCAAAAATGTTTCCTGGCCCACAGAGAGCCGTGCCTCACCCGCCTGAGGTACGATATTGTACACAATACAATGATACTAGACTAAGAGATATATTCCAGTAAAGACGGGGGTTTATTCTTTCCCTATCCTCCATTTCACCCCAAAAAATCAAACAGGATGTCTTAAAATATCTGTAGTTTAAGTGAACATGTTTGACTTTATCCTGGACACCATGAAGGAAATACCTCACACAGCCAGTACTGTTTCAGGAAGGAAGGAACTTCTAAATAAAAGATCAGTGCAGCATCTGCCGTCTTTCACTTGAGATTCAAATTCTTAATCTGGCCACAAAAGCAGTTGACTAATAAATCTGTACAACAATGCTCAGGATTAGGTCATAAAAGTGCAAATAAGCAAGACTACTCAGTTATGAAGGTCGTCGTTTTCTCTTATAGAGGAAGCAACAGAGGCAGCAGTGAAACTGCTCTGGAGAGAGGACAGGGTAAGGCAAGTGCAGCAGCGGCAGGCTCGATGAAGATGAGGCAGAGTATGGCTGTGCACCTAGAGAACGAGAATAAACTCACTCTGAAGGTGTACCTCTAAACAGGGGTACTTTGCCAGTTTGATCATCTCCACTCAGGAAAAGCAGCCTGCTTTCCCACCAGGAGCTGCTTGAAAGTCATCTGATGTACAAACAGGTCAAAAAATAGCACTGTGCTTACTCTATAGAAAAAAACAATTGTTTTTTCACACTTAAGCCCAAGAAGCTCCCCTCCTCAACTCCCCAAAGCATGTATTAAGCAAAATAAAGCTTACATTGTTACAACAGTAAATAAATACAATCTGACTGTTCATTCCAATCCATTCCTGGTTAAACACATTCAGAAACACTTTCCTCCACATGAATAAATTTTAAAGTAGTCCTAATCTACATGCCAACATTGAGGTAAGTTTGATATCAAAATCTAGATCCATTTATCTAGTAAGACCAAAAAAACTGACAGCAGCAGCTGTTTTTATCAACTACCAGGGCTTTTATCAACTTAATGGAAATATTTTTAAAGTACAAAGTTATTAATGGCATATAATTTCGTAATATGTGACCTATGTATCTTACCAAGTCATTAACTGTCAATTTATGTGAAATAGAAGACACACTTGTTTTTCCTTTAACCTTTGTCTTAGGAGTTTTTTGTGAGTAACTTTCCCCTAACAATACTAATTACTGTATTACTGTACACTGTATTTTTCCAGAAAAACTTAATTTTCTATCACATTGAGTTCTTCTTACTGGATTTTAGCATACTACAACCTAGTGTAATTAAAAAAATACATCTTCTTTCCTATGCCCAAGTTATCACAACAGATACAGATCACAATTTGCCAGTAATTACAGAATGTGGATCGCATCTTCGATGAAGCTGGACAACAGTTATGCCCTGTACCCATGACTGGTACTTGAAAAGGCAACATACTGCAGGGTTGGTACTGTAATTATTTCCATCCTTGAAACAAGAGACATTTTAAAAACACAAGCTTTCAGGGCAACTAACCCTTGCATCTGTCATCACATGTTATTGGCCAGTAATATGCACCCAACTGTAGCTAATCATATAAATGGCATCTGTTACACAATCATGAAGTATTTTATCCTACGCACATATTGTAAAGCATGATAGGTAAGTACCATTTTAAGAGGAATAAAAGGCTACTAAAAATACATATGGAAAGGAAAATTCTCATTTACTTTACTAAAACTTGGAAAAGATCTTAAATAAAACTATTTTATTTCCATTTTGTGCATTTGCATTCTCTCATTTTAATAATAAAAGAATCAGCCATACTTTCACTTATTTAGTACCTACAATATTTCTGTTGCAGACAACAGTGAAATATTTTGCTGTTCTCTTTGTGAATTTATGTCAGACTGACACTTTCTCATTTTACTTGCAGAATTTTCATGAGGCCAGGGTGTTGTTTCAGCATAAAAACTTTGGAGTTACATATGAAAGTACATTTTTGTTAATTACCAGATGTTAAAAGCATCACAAGTCAGTGCAACAAATTTTATAGAAGGATTTAAAGGATACAGCATGTTTACAGAATCCTTTGGTAATATTTACTAAAACAAAAGTTATGCTGACAAAGACCACAGTACAAAAAACATTCGGTTGAATTACTTTTAGGATTTCCTTTACTGTTTTCAGTGTTCATAATACAAAAGATGAAGACCCTCACCCCCCAAGAAAACAGATAACCACAGGCAATTAGTCTATTCAAAGGCACTCAGCTTGCTTTTTAAGTTTGGCAGACACTAAGCTGCTATTTTTTTCATCATTTGCTGGCCAAATAGTCTCTTCAAAAATTCACTCAACACAATAAATTATACTCACTGACCAAGCACAATATCTCATGAATTTATGTGGGAAATTTATTTTGTTAAATAAAATAATCATGATCTTACAAAACTGATTCTACCACACGAGGCCTTTGGCCAATTTTGATTTTTTTTTCCCTTTAACACGTTGAGCCTTAAGCTTCTTTCTTTGCCTGGAATTCATCCATATTGGGTACTGTCCATGCTGGTCTAGAAGAGTTTTCTTGTTTCGTTTATTATCCAGCTCCATTTTGCAGTCATCTGAAAATGAAAGGTATTTCTAATGAGTAAAATACCTGAATCAGCTTCATGGAAGCTATTTTGTTACTAGATTCCCTAAAATGATAAAAATATCCCTAGACACAACAGTATTTGTACATAGAGAGCTGAAGGGTTTATGTACTGAAAGCAGTTTCCAAACCAATGCAACTGCAACCCAGGAACTTCAACAGTTGACAGTAAATGTACAATATTTTTCCTAAAGGTCATGTCTGGACAAAGCAACTTATTCTTTAGTCTGCAATCTGTTACAATCCTGTGTCTAAGAATATTGTATGTTCTATCATGGAATCATGCATGAAGCCATAGGCTTACTGAAACATATGCATAATTACATACCTTTTATTATGTAATGTTTAAGATCTGTTCTAAAAATTTATTCTGAGTAGAAGATGAAGACAGGTAAAAAGAATAGTAAAGAGAAAAGCTGAAATACAATGACAGTAGGAAGCATCAGCCAGTGATGCCACACTTGCCTCAAGGAGTGAGCATGACATCAGGTCTAACACATTTACAGGCAGAAAGAGAGGATTAATTTCTAGGATCAGGAAGAGTGCCCGTGACATGGTCACTCTCAAGAACGGCGTCACCAGCTGGATAACATCCCAGGAACGTCATGTCTCGGTGAGATAAAAAGATGCAAGAGGAACACCTTGCTAAATACTGACTGGAACTGTGCTCCATAATTTCATCCCAACCTTGTTCCCAAACCGTATGTGTGCAACTCAAGCCTTTACCACAAGTTTTACAGAGAGGAAAAAAAGACTTTTATGTTGTGCCTGTCTGATGTTGGAAGACAAAGCTCAGGAGGAAAAGGCCAAAGGGCTGCTTCAATAGTTGAGGCTGACAGTCTACAGGAATCTGCACCAGAGACATGCTTAAGGAGCCCTAAGCTGGGGTACAAATACTTGCAACCAGCAGAGAATCAGCACAGGGGCCTGGTGGCAGAACCAAAACCCTATCCAGCATGGGACAAGCAGCAAGAAGTTCTAGCTCCAGAAACCTCACAAGAAATGCAGAGAAATGCAACATGAGACTTTCTTAACAGCATGGTTTTCCAAACGGCATAGAAGATCCAGCCTCCAACAACACACCACCAAAACACCCAGCACCACAAACAGAAGCTGCTTCTCTGACTCCTGTCCTATCATACATCTTCATCTGTTACACGAATTTGGAATCCAAACAAAGGATATCCACAATAAAAGTCAGCTGCAACACAAACTAAATGAATACTCCTGGAGTAAAAATACCAGTTGTTCACATGGAAAAATGTTTTTGTTGTATTTTGCAATCTCAAGGATGCTGCAGGAATCAGTAACAGGAAGAAACCCACAGAACAGATATCATTCAAGGACATAAAGAAAGCGTATCAGAGGGTTAGACCTATCTAGACAATATGTCTATCAAAGACAGTAAGAGGAAAAAAAAGCTATAAAATTGGTTATTGAAGCAGACTCAACGGCCATGATTACCTTGAGAAATATGTGCTTGCCCACAAAGTTTGAAAAACTGCTACAGAGGCTAACCAGACCTTACATTATTTTCTCCTAAGAGGAAAAACTGAAAAAAAAAAAAAATTCACAGTGTGCTGTAAAAAATACCATAAAGGAACACAGTAAGATGTCTGTAATATATACCTATATACTTTCTTTGGCTGGAAAATTATTTGTCTGTGGAAAGTACATATTAGGGGTGAAATTTTTATCTACTTTATTTCTTGTAACACTTGGTGATGCAAACTCCCTTGTGTCCACAGTTAGTCCTGAAAAGTCCTCTCAAAGAAGACACCATTATTTTCACAGAACTTGTAGCTGTTTTTGTGAAATACGTATTTTCTTAGGTGTTTCTAAGGCTGCTATCTCTCTGCAAGAGCCAAGTGAAATTGGCCACCTGTAGAGAAGTTGCCAGTAGAGTTGGGAGAAGGTGCAGGAATGACAGCCATGCATTTGCTTCAGAAACTAGGTTTAAGGCAACGATTTCTCCTCCAACTTCAGCACGAGAAGTCTGACAATGTTCCAAAACATTTTGGAAATTCAATTCTAACAATCCCATAAAGAACAACTTTTATACCTGGTTTGTGGGACAAATCAGAACCATGGATAAAATTACAAATTATACTTGAAGCTACCCTTAATTGGGCAAGTATTTTTATATACCATTTGATTTCCATTTCCAGTATCAGAAGACCTTAGGTGGCATAAATTGGAGAATCAAAAAAGGACTCATTTAGTTTGGATGTCAGTTTTGGAAAGAGGTGTCTTTCTGGCTCCTATCCAGTATGCAGCTATTTAAAACCTTTGTTTCCACTTCCTGGGTTACCTCCCTTACAGATTACATTTGATTCCAGGCACGAAGAGGAAGATGGCATTATCTGCAGTCACCTAATACCACCCACTCCTGCACCACGTGCAATGCAACACTAATAAGTATTCAGAAACCGGGCCCGTACTACTCCTACCCCAATTTCCGTATGTTTAGTAGCCTCCTTAAACTAGGACAGTTCAGCAGCAAATATAACGCTGTGATTGGAACAACTGCTAAGTGGCGAATCCGCACTCAGCTGTTGTTGTCAGAGACGTCTCTCCGTAAGATACATTACATACTTTACACACTAAAATCAAATGTTAATAACCTTGTTCCACAACAGACCGGATGCAATATGGATGCCAGTGCTGCGAAATGACCAGATTCAGCGTTTTAGCTTTAAAAGACAAGTCTTCCGACTCACAGTTCTCAGGCTGTAATAAGCATACGCCTGATCCCGGCGGGTAAAGTCACAGGATCAGTAACAACACTGCAGGACCTCCCGCACCTGGGCGACTGCAGAAGGGAAAAACAGCCAGAGCCCAACTCACCTCTCTGCTCCAGGACTTTCTCGGGGGGCAGCACGGTCGCCACCTCCTTGACCTCCTCCATGATGACATCCGCTTTGGTTCCCAGGATCTTCTTCAGCCTCTCCAGCTCCTTCGGCGCGTTCTTCTTTCTCTTCTCGGCCCGCATCTTCCTCCTCCATTTGCTCCTCAGGCTCTTCGCCATGTCCTGCGGGGAGGGAAGCGGAGCGGTGAGGGCGGGCCGCGCGCACACGGGCCGCGCGCACACGGGCCGCGCGCACACGGGCCGCGCGCACACGGGCCGCGCGCACACGGGCCGCGCGCACACGGGCCGCTCACCGCTCGCGCACGAGGCCGCCACACACCCGCGCAAGACCGCGCTGCCCAGCCGCGCATGCGCAAACTGACACGCCCGGCCCCCCGCGGGCGTAGGCTGGCCCTACCGTAACTCTCCGAGCGAGCGCGCAGCCGCTTTCCTGGTTCGCGCCCGTGCGGGATTGCGGCCAGCCGCCGCTGCACGGCCAGGGCGGGGCAGGGAGGCATGGAAGGATAAACACGTGTTCCACGACAGCGTAAAAAGCAAGGTTTTACTCTTAGTTCCTGCCCCGCTGTTCTGAATGAAACCCTAAGGCAAAGGGAGGGATCACCACACTCGCTCAAACCCATTGGCAGTCGTACTTTAACAGCCTCAGGAAAGCGCACTCGGTCACACCGTGCGACAGGCAGGACGCGCAGCTTTGCCCAAGGACTGCGTTCTTAGTCACTCACCTCTCACTGACGGCACAGGCGAGCAGTAACAATCCCTCACTGAAGAGGAAGGAAGAAAGCCTTTCAAAATTGTTTTTACACTGCCTGCCGCTCCGGCATATCCACAGCGTGGGAAGCAGCCGCAGCCACAGCACCTCCCACCCTACCCAGCACCGACCAGTCTGCAGCGTTCATTCTCAGCACCCTAAGTTCTCCAGTCTCAGCTGCAAGAACAGACTAAAGGCTTTCCAATTTTTATTGACACACAATGAACTTTATTATACACAAGCTGATACAATGCCATAATCAATCTCCACATGATTTTTCAGAACACTGAAAAATAGGCAATAAATAATACTAAATGAAGAACATTCCCTTTAATTGTTTTAACACCCTCACAGCTTCCATAGTGACAGCCCTTAACAAGGACAGAGTATCTCTGTCAGAGACAGCATTCTATTTTACCAAACAAAAACTAGAAAAAATTTAGCTTAGAGAAACATTGCACAATGGTAAACTCATGCTACCCTTATGTGGTACACAAACGAATGATCAATCCCAAAGGAAACATTTTCAGCAGCTACAGAACAGCACAGAAGCTTTCTCTGGAGCAATCAGGAGTTGGCAAAATTTTAATCATTAATAATGTCAGTTGCAAATTAAGTGATTAAAAAAGTGACTGTAATGATGACAGCATGTTAACTACATAAAATACGTGGTCTGGACAAGAACTGTAGCTATGTAAAAAGCCATTTTCCCCCTAAGGAGGAATGAAAACATAATAAAGATTCAGTCTTTAGAAGGCAGAACTACTGAGTTTGCAGATCATCCAAATGCTTAACTTTAATTGTGCTGTAGTCAAACCACATCGCTTTTGACTATTTTTTATTAAATGCCTCCAGAAAACGCAGCAGGTGTAAGAACAGATTTATGATGTCCAAGTAGAGATTGATTGCAGCCAGTATGTACTCTTCAGGGGACAATTTGTGCATCAGCAAATGAGTGTCATAAATAATAAATCCACAGAACAGAAGAGCTCCAGCAGCAGCAAACACCAACTCTGTCGTCTCACTATAGAAAAACAGCTGGAGGCAGATAAAATACGAAAAAGATACTTGTGAATTTCATTTTTTTAATATTAAAATCCCTGCATAATGATATGCCACATTTAAAACACAGTCTTTCTACTGTTATGTACACAAAAGCATGTGATATTTCAATGCTCTTATTCCATACACTCTCCAGTCACATAATCTCTGACTGAGTAAAAGTGCCTCCACTTAAGAGGGAGGAAGCTCTGGTCTCCAGAATACTAACAGCAGAACAACTAGAAAACCAAATTACAATTAAACCCCAAATCTCCTTCACACTCTCTTCATCAAGTAGTAGATCTCAATTGACAAATTTTTTCAATCAGCCCAAATATCCCTTTTATGTTGGCAAGAACAGCATCCAACAAAAATTTAAATTGAAAATGTGTAGTTAAAAGATCACCACCATAATCTGGAACAGTAATGGATCTGGTTAGGAATTTTCTTTCATTAAGCTATATTGAGCTGATCCAAACCTTTTAGTTATACTAGCAGTTAGTAAAAGGTCAGGCTCTGAGTGACCTGATCTTAGTGGAAGGTGTCCCTGCCTATGACAGCGGGGTTGGAACTAGATGGTCTTTAAGGTCCTTCCCAACCCACACCATTCTGTGATTCTATGAATATTTTTTAACTGTGAACACAAGGTATCTTACCCTCAAGAAACCCGAGAAGATTAAAATCCACAAACAAGCGAAGAGGCTGAAAGAAAATAAATTACACTGTGACCAACAATATACTTTCTTTCAGACTTAACTTAAAATATCCTCCTTTCTTATAAAACCTCTTCACAATATATTTGGCAAGTAAATGTCTGGAATTCTTAGATGCCAACTGTTCACTGGTGTCAGCAGTAAAGTTTTATAAAACTGTCAAAAGTTATGTTCAAACTTTAATTTTTTTTAAAGATTTGAAACAACTGCTTTCTCTCTCAGTGAAAAATCCAGGTAAACTACTTTTCTAATTATTTTAAGATTCATAATCTTAAGAAAAGAATTTACCAAGAGATCAGAATCGGGTCAAATTAATAATTTAAAATAAATAACCACCACCATTCCCTTGAAGCAAGTTCTGTTGATCTGTTTTTTTATTATACTTGCAAAACTTGCTTTAAGAAAGAAAGAAAAAAAAACTTAACAAAAAAAAAAATCTAAAAACTATCAATATGACAACATACCCTGCTCCAAATTTGCTGAAGTCTCTCTTTGACTGCAAGGTATATGCAGTCAATCCAAGAAATACAGCAGTAGTAAGAATAAAGGCTTGCAAGACGATGGAGACATCATAGAAACTCACTATAAATAGAAAAAGTAATATGTCAATTAAAGAACACTACACTATGTATCTTTTGAGGAAACAGAAATTTAAACTTAACTGTGAACAAAATTAAGTAAATTATGCCTGAACTTGTCTTTGCATTTCAAATTCATGATCATAGGAGTCAAAGGCCTTGCACTAGCTAAGTTTGACAGTTACTTTATAGCTGTAGCTTCTTAAATGGAAATAACAGGTCTTTCCTACTCAGAATTATAAAAACACCAACAAAATGAAACAAAAATATTATAAGCATAGATAACAGAGATCTTAAGGAAAAAAAAACCTATCTGAATTCTTCATTATACTGAAACAAGGTGAAAAATAAAACAATCCCCTATAAAGGCTCAAAGTTTTGATTAGGGGACAGGAGGGGAAAGATAGCAGAAACAAGTGCAACCTCTTTCTTCCCTCCTTCCTCCTTAATCTTTCCTTTCCCCAAATCAGGAGATCATAAGCCATAATGCAGAGCTTTCATCTTATGCTGTAGTTCAAGGTAATGCCATGACTTGACTGCACACTGCCTCATTTTGACCAGACCATGAAGTACAGAACTCTCCAAACTCAGATTCCGTTCAAGGAAATTGAGGGGGCATAGGAATGTTTCAACTTGAAGATCAGCTCTGTTGAGAGCTGAACATTATGAAAAAAGAACATTTTTAGCTGTACTGAAAGAATGGATTCCCCAACTCATTTCTCATTTCAAGTTTATACAGTTTCATTTCTGAATCAGAATCAAGTTTTCTCCCTTGATTCTCTGGTTTTGCTAAACTCCTATCACTGTCATTAAAATTTTCAAACAGGATTCATTATCATTTTAGTCACATCTAGAAAACCCTAATGGCAATTAGTACAACGTAATGGATTCCTTTTCCAAATTCTTTATGGAATCAGACAATAGGATGGCTACTATTTACCTGTAATGGCAACTGTCAGTGCTTCCAGTAGCGTCTACAAACAGCAAACCCAAAAAAATAGAAGGATAAGAAAAAAATCAAACCATAAAACACTTACATGGAGATTTCACATGCAATGACTCTCATTCTGTTACATAATCCTAGCATGTATTACATTAGGTCGCCTGTTAAATCTTTGCGTATGAAAACATGTTTAATTTTCAACAAGAAAATGGCATACTAACTGGGCTGGAAGTTGTGTTACATAAGAAGAGTACAATACAAATTGAAAATGACTGAGAGACTGCCTCTATAGAAAAATGTCATTTACATTTTCTACTCTAAGTGCACAGCATTTATATTACACTTCTTACAAACTATTCAAGGGGCTATAAAATTAATACACTTTTAAAATCTTGCTGGACAGCTGTCTAACACAGTGTCTGCATCAGTTCCCTTTCCACACTTATCCTTTAAACAATCTGTTTACTTACACAGCAAAGCTGTCTTTCTGTTTTATCACAAATACAATTCAGGCAACTCTTAAAGCATCAAATTCTAATTGAGCTACTGTGACTTCTTTTCAGAAGACTGATTTACTACATAATCCAAAATATCCAAGAGCAACTGTTAGCCTGGATCTACATATTCACATCAGGCAGAAGACTGAAATTTGAGGACAGCTCTGACTGACCTGCTTGTGCTGGAAACATGCTCAGAATTCAGCATCAAAAAGACAACAATTGGACAAACAGACACATATGGCTGGTTTGGGTCTCTGCTGGAGGCCATCCATTAAACAATTTAGGTAACAGGAATGCCTCCTCCTTTCCTACTGAGCAGTTCCATAGAAAAAATCCCTGACATCAACAGAACAGTGAGAGCAGATAGGCAGATTTCTACACGCACACAAAAAACCCCTTGCTCAAACTAGTTCCAAGTGCTAATACTCTTTTCTAAAAAGATGCTGAAAGAAACCTGAAGTGGCTGCTATCTAGAAACAACCTGTGGACAGAATTTCCAAAAAGTAACTAAGACTTTCATAAATATATAGGATGTCTTCCAAGGAATACAAGAAAAACAAATGACATACTCCTAGTTTCAAGGAATTAATTACAATGCAAGATATTCTAGGGACTATTAAATGGAATTAATTAATCAATTAATAATTTAGTTGAATTAAACACTTACAAATCCAAACAGCAGGTATAAATTAACAGGGTGCTGGTGTCTGTAGAGGGTCAGTGCCACGATTACAGCCAGAGATCCAAACCCAGATACCAAAAGCAAGGCAGGCCTATAAAATTCCGTATTAAAAAAAAGTAATCAAACTTAAATAGCTGGAAGACTATGGAACAGTTTATATAAAACCAAGTTTTTAAGTGATCACCTAAAAAAAGATATCCAAAGTAAATGTAATGCAAGTTTACAATAAAACTGTTCTAAAACATACTAGTACCGATAATCAGTTAAAAATAGTACAGTCACAAGTAAAGACAACTTTTTCATACTGAAGCTAAAGACTGCCCAGGAATCCATTACCTGGAAATGAACACATACAAAGGAAAAAAATCCATCCATACAAAGTAACAGTATTAAAGTTATATGTAATATTTTGCCTTTTGTTTAACTCCACATTCAGAGAACTATTTTCCATAAGCACCTGAGTGCAACAAACATAGGCACTAATTGCACCAAAGAAAATCAGTACTGACCAGTAAGTATTGCTAAATTATTCAAGTAGCCCTCCAAGGAAAAACAGGATCAACATCAAACACAAAATCCTAACAGTTTAAAGTGAGTAGGACAATTTTAAATTATCAGATTTAAGCAGAAAACTGTAGTTTTACAACCACTATTGTATACACTATAGGTTAAACAGAAACTGAAACTTTCATGCAGTGTTTAATCCTCCTTTTCTATCTGGGCTTTGAAGTGAAAGTCCACAAGTGCACTTGGAGGAAAACAGAAACTAGACTCAGTGCTCTCCTCATTTCCCAGCTGTTCTTTTCCCTGGCCTGTTCATCACAGTTTGCATTTTGAGACTTGTTATTTTAGCATGAAAATCTGAGAACCAAAAAGAAGCAAGCCCACAGGAATTTAAGCAGACTAATTGTTTGGGGGGGGCAGGGAGAGGTTAAGGGGAAAAAGAATATGGGAGAGGGAGGACGAGGAACAAGACATAATTCTGCTTTTTGGAACAGGCACCTATAAACAACAGCATTCCAAAGAGACTCTACAAGTACTTAGACGGCAAAACAAGAAATGTCAGTAACTGAGATGTTGTGCAACTCATGTAGAAGTTTGCATAGCATAAATATTAAAACAAGCACTATTAATAAAGCATTAAAATAAACAACAACAACACAACAACAAAAAAATAATAGTTTTCATAGTAAACCAAGGAGAAAAATGTCAGAGAAGAAAAGTTACTCCCCAATCAAGTTTAAAAATATCTATTAGAGAATCAAATCACAGGTTATAAAAATCATTAGGAAGACTGAAGTGTAGCAACAAGCTACATAAATTATACTTAGCACATGTTAAACAGCTGCATTTCACCTTAGTATTTACCTCTCATGAACAAATGATTGCACTCCAGTAGAGTATAGGAAAACTGCAGATGTGACTGTAGTCAACAGAACTTGAACAGAAAGAATGCTGTAGACTTTACGTAGAAACGCTGGAATAAGGAAAATAAAAACAAAATCACTTTTGACTTACAAAGTTCAACAGTAAATCAGATACAAGTTTTCATTTTCATAAGGAACCATTATAAATTCATAGTGAGAAAAGCACAGAACAAAGCTGTAAAAAGCCATTTTATTTTAAAAAAATTGACAAAGTATTACAGCAAAATTACATTTATTCCTGGACATCATTATTTAACCATTAACAAGGACAACAAAAGAAATATAGAAAACATTTGCAAGGAATTTACTTTGGATTAGTTTAAGACCTACATACACCCATTCTCACTATATTAACAGCATACCTTCTCCATCATGTTACTGGTGCCTAATGGACCTAACTGACAGAAGATTAACATGGAAGGCACAAACAGCCATAAAAGTTTAAAAAGGTAAAGTTTTTACAATAATGTCCATTTGATTGCCCTTCCACCATATTAAATACCATTTCTCATCATTTACAACTTGCATTGTACTGAATGGTCATCCACAGGCACAGACTGCTGGAAAAAAAGTCCTAGAATTAACAGGCTTCTTAATTCTAGAATTACCGAAAGCAAAGTGTAGTTCAGGACATATAAATACATCATACAGATATTCTCTGTTCTGAATAGAAGGAGACCAAGTCCATTTAGGCAAAATGCTGTGGAAGGAAGAATAAGCTTACAGGAAAAAAAAAAAAACCAGTCATTAATAGCACAGTTTAAGAGTTTCAGAGCACATACTACGAGAAACTGAATGACCTGCTTGCAGCAGGTAAAGTAAAATACACTTGTAAGCCATGAAGGACTGGGGCCTACTTTGTCATAATAAACTGACCGAACCCAGAAGTAACCTCCTAGCTTGCAAAGCCTTCCCGCCACATTACTAAATGCATCGGCAATTTTGCTAATGGTATTTATCTGTTTCATACCTCCTACGGCACACCCTTTATTTTTCAAAGAAGACAGAACTCTATTTTGATAGGAAGAGGTCTCCTGATTATCAGAAATAAATAATAAAAAATTTCACAGTGCACAGACGGTTTTATTCCAGAATGTGTCCAGTAACACTATTTCAGCAAGGATTACTGATTAGACACATTCTACAGGAGTACTCAATGCATTTGAAACCTGCATATGAACAGCAAAGCAGGATTTCATGGACATTAGTATGACCTCTTAGTACACCAAATGCTTCAGTGGAAGAGACAAAAATTTTAACGCCTCACAGAAGAAATTCAAATCCTTCAGTCTCATGATTAAACTTCTGTAATTACAGACACCAGTTCTAGTATATACGAATCACAGAATTAATAAGGTTGGAAAAGACCTCTGACATCACTGAGTCCAACCTATGACCGAACACCACCGTGTCAGACAGACCATGGCACCAGCTGCCACGTCCAGGCTTTCCTTAAACACCTCCAGGGAGGTGCGTCTCTGCAGGGACTATGCATCTCACGTATCATGTTTGGACTTCAACGTTCATCACTCTGGACAAACTCAAGTCTGAATCTACACCGGGTACCGGGTACAGCGGTAACCCCTCTCAGGAGGAGACCTACCCCCTTTCACGGTTAAACGGCAAAGCCTTTCGCCGGCCACGGTCCCTCACCCTTGATGCTTAACCTGGACTAAGCAGCGCCCTGGCTCCGCACTCACAGCCTTTACCCAGGTTAGAACACTGCGCAGAACCTGACTGCAGCTCCAGGCCAGAGGTGACCGGGGTACCAGAGGCACCTGCTGGGAGCGCAGGGCGCGGCATCCCCTGACCGCCTCGCCAGGGGGGGCAACGGGGACCTCTCCGCAAGCGCTTGGGGGGGCTAAGGCGGGGCCGTGCGGCTCTCCCACTCATCCGCAGTCCCTACCCATGCGGATGTGGACGCTGGCCGAGGCCACGTTGCTGCCATAGTTGAAGTCATCCTCGATGGAGCTCCGCGGGTAGCACTGCTCCGCCGCCATGGCCGCCGCCGGCCTCCGCTTCCGGGGGCGCGGCCGCGCTGCTCAGGGCCGAGCAGGGCGCCCCGCCGAGCGGCCGAGCGCGTCGATCGCGAGTGCCGCCGCCACGCTGCGCAGGGCCGAGCAGGGCGCCCCGCCGAGCGACCGAGCGAGTCGATGGCGCGTGCCGCCTTTTTGCCGAACGCCGCGTCCTGCCTGCGTGTAATTTAGGTCTGAAGGGTCTGGAGAGGAAGTTCCAGTGACTGAAAAAACCCCGCCCTTTGGCTGTTTTTCACCTTTGATTCACCTGTGCCTGCTGTCCGGACTGTGCTGCAGCCGGCTGCGGCTATGCGCGGCTGCAGGCACGCACCCGCGTTCAGCGGTACCTGATGGAAGCGGCGTCGGGGCTGATGCTCCCGTCAGCGCGTATCCCATAGAGATGAGCTCCACTTCCAGAAACCTCTAACGCAAACAGAGTTTTACCACGGCGTTCTCCTAGTGCCGTGTCCCGTCCTTCAAACTCAGTGTAATTGAACAGAAAGCAAAGATGCCCAGCGGTTCTCAGGCGTCACAACGCGCTTGGTACAGTCGGACCTGATTGTAGCTCACATTGAGGAATCACAAAAGCTGAGATTTGGGGATGAGGATGGGGGGAGCGCAGTAGGCTATTTTTTTAACTTGTGAATATTATCTAAAGTGTGCCAAGAAATTGAAGCGACAGACATATTAGAAATATATGTAATAGATTAGATTAGATTAGAAGCGCTTTTAAAAACTGGAAAATAGTGGTCTGAACTGTATCCAGCTTCTCAAGGGAGAAGTAAATCAATTCCATGATTTTGTGATGAAATAATCTTGAGCAGTTTTTCTACTGAGTTGACTTAAGATACTACATTTCAATTGCAGAGACAAGAATTATTAGCATGACTATATTCTGGGAAGTATTTATGATTTTCCTAGCATCGTTTTGCACTTTTAGTTGCTGCAGAGTAGGATCTTTCAGTTTAAATCCTGAATTTGGAGCTTTATGCATTGTTTGCACTGCTGAATAGTAACTGTTTTGAAACAGTTATCCTGTATGCTTTCTTGCATCTACTTCTGCAGAAGAACAACACCGATGTTCTCACAGAAGCAGCATTTAGAGTTCTGGTCAAGCAGCTGGTGTTGCTTTCTCCTAATACATGCAGTGCTGTTTTCTTTAAAATGCCTCTTAGAGGCATTCTGTGTGAGAAACCGAAAATTTCAGAGCATTCCCGCAGAGTCGACTCCCGCAAATAGTTTGAGGCTTGAGACGATTGAAGGACAGACATAATAGTAGCCTTCAAATATTTTTATAAGGCTGTTGCAGTCCTCCAGCTGTGGAGAAAGCGTCACGTAAGAGGTAGCGCGGCTTAAACTGCAGTTAGGAAGATTCAAGGTGAAAACTTGAGTACTTCTAAGAGTAGTCAGGGTAAAGCTGTGGAATAGTTAGCCTGGGGTTTAGGCAGAGGCTGGGAGATAGGAGATGGCAGGAAACAGGCATGTGAGCCTTTGCACTCTCACACACTCACCTCCTGCGTGGAAGATGTTGGTCTGATGTAAGCCACCAAGAATCAGTCATGACCTTATTCAGCGAGGCAAAAGACAAAGCAGCAAAATCACGCAGTGACGCCACTGAGAAGCACAATCTGCCCAAGTTGCTGCAGATGGGAATGGAAAATTATTTACATCTGCGATACTGATAAAGGCTGCAATTTTCATGCCAAAAGAAAGCATCATTCTTGTCTTAAGGTCTTTCTTGTTACTTGCAGGCACATACAGAATGCACTGTCCTGTGCAGTTCTTTGGGGTGACCGTACTGAATGAACATTTAATGACATTGAGTCTAGCTGAGTGGTTTCGATGTCTTTGCAATTTTCCATTCCTCACTTGGGAAAGTATACCTTGTAAAATGCTAAATATGCCTTATAAAAAGGAAAGTGTGTTTTACATTGCCTTTCTTTTCTGTATTTGATGTTTTCATAAACATACCTCCATCACACTATTTTTATTTGAAACCACAGCAGTCCCACAGTGACTCGCTTAGGACTGGCTAGACGCTCCCACTCCGTGTGCGTGCGTGCGGGGGTGAAAGAGCTTTCTGTTCTCCCAGGTTCTGGTCTGGGCTCCGGTATGGGGAAAGGAAGCTCGCTGTCACTGGAGGCCTGGGTAAGGAGCATGAACTCCTCTGTGCCTTTTGTCTGCATTATACATAATCGGTGGCTTTGCTGGAAAAAGTCCATCTGTTGCTCAGAGGTACTTGAGAAAGGTACTTGGGGCATTGCCAGGATTCTGCTTCTTTCTAGAGGTTTGTTTTTAAATCATTGTGCCGAGGCCCTTCGTTTGCTTTGAGCAGTGTTCCCAGAGTGACCCCTCTCAGCATGGCTTTGATATACATCTGTGTATCTTCACATCATCACGGCTGTTGTTGAGGCAGGACTAAATGGTCTCCTCTTCCCAGACTGCCAAGTCCATGACCTCTGCATGGCTCCATACAAATGCATAAGGCACAACCGCTGTAGTATTGCTGGAGTGTGGTTCCAGGAGCACAGGGTGACACATGGGGCCCCATGGATGCCTGCCAGCCTTTCAACAAGGAGGTAACATCCAGGCAATTTTTGCTCAGGACGGCACAGCACACGTGGATGCGAAACAATGTGTGAAAACAGAGGTGAGAAGTTTGATTGTGTAGGTGCATCCACATGGCCATTAACCATTAATTTATCCCCAGGTGAGCTTTGTTCTCTCAGTTTCAAAATAGCTGGCTAAGTTAAAGGGATCATTTAATTGTGTGAACCTGAGGAACTGTAATTTGAAGAAATATGAGTTATAGCAGCTTTCCAGTATCTAAGGGGGGCCTACAAGAGAGCCAGAGACATACTTTTTACAAGGGCATGTAGTGATAGGGGTGATGGCTTTGAAATGAAAGAGAATAGTTTTAGATTAGATATTAGAAAGAAGTTCTTTACTGTGAGGGTGGTGAGGCACTGGAACAGGTTGCCCAGAGAAGTTGTGGATGCCCCACCCTTGGAAGTGTTCAAGGCCAGGTTGGATGGGGCTCTGAGCAACCTGGTGTAGTAGAAGGTGTTGCTGCCCATGGCAGGGGGATTGGAACTAGATGATCTTTAAGGTCCTTCCAACCCAAACCATTCCATGATTCCATGAGTTACTGTGAAATTAGACTCAAAAATACAAAGTTTTCCATGGGAACTGGAGACAATCACATAATTGTAATGTTATTCCAAATTACATTTCAACATATACAGTATGTAGGTGCAAAACCATCATGATGTTCTTACAGGGCAGGAAATTAACAAAGGAAACTCAGAGACAGATGTGCCATCTGTTGCTGTAAAATCCCTGATGGTGAATTTTCAAATCCACTGATCAAGGGAAGAGAATTTATCTTCTTTAGTACTTACAGTTTCATGAGAAAGACTCTACCCTTTAGCAAGCAGGTCACATAGCCAAGCTATTCCAGCATGAAAAACTTCTCTTAATGTTTCTTTGGTTTCCTACAGCCCACATCTTTGCCTAATGATGGTATATTCTTTTTCCTATTAAATCCCGTCTGTGGTTTTTTTTTTTTCATTACACCTCATCCTATTGTACTCAATTAGCTCCTTTTTTTTTTAAACCATGTGCATTTTTGATAAGATATGCCAGGTTAGTTTTGGGTCGTATTCTCAGTGGAGATCTAGATGCAATAAGAAATGGGTTATGCCTAGGAACAGAGCTATCTGGTGGCACTAGGCAGTAGTCTATCAATGTGGGAGGTACAGGCTTACCTGCCAGGGACCACCATGTGGAAGCCTGGGCCTTTATTTTAAGGATTGTGAACAGCTCTCGAACAGACACGTTGGTTTGATTCATGCGATTGGGTGAGACATTTTGAATGGGCTCAGGGTGAGTACATTTCCTTTTAAAAATGGGACTTCAGGATAAATATATCTCTGCAGTTATTAGAGTAGTACTGGTAGTTAATAATCCTAGCATTAATAGTCTTTCAAGGTTTTTGCCCATTTATACAAGGCTCATATCTTTCAAGGATGCCATCTTATTTTGACAAGCTGAGGTATTTTATATTTTAAGGTCAGGATCAATCTGGAATCTGTCTTTGCTTATAATCACACCTTTGTTATTTCAGTAGCTGCTGAAGTTTAAAAAAAGAGCATTACCATTTTTTTCCATGTGTAAGACTGAATCCTAGGAAAATATGGAATGCTACACTGACAGTCCAGATATAGGCAATTTTTCCTTTCTTTATGTAAGAAGGGGTTTTTTTCTTTTTCATGGAGGTAATGTTACAAACTAAAGCAATTTAGTAACTGCACTACCTTGTGAAATAGAAGGCGGATCATTCTTGAATTTTTTTCTCTGAACAAAACATCAAAGCATACTCTGCTTTGAGTTTGCTATTATTTTGTTCAGTTTCAATTTAGCAGTAAGACCTGCTTGAATATTGGGAGTGCCATATGGACTCTGTTTATAAAACCCATAACTACTCTTTCTACGAATTCCAGTGTCCTTTAGTTGTCTTTAGTTGTCCTCACTGAAGAGCCTACAGCACCTGTAATGGCTAGTCATTCTGTCATCTAAAACCTGAGTGTACTCATGTAAATTAGTTTATCTCAACATTTTAACTTACTTTGTTATGATCACTTTTAATTCTGAACCTTTTATTTCCTGGCATTTTGAAAAGCTGAGGTCAGATATGCTTATTTCCTTTTGAGTGTCTGATTCAATCCAATCCTTATAAGAACTCCCATGTGTAACAACATTAATAGTATGTATGCTGCTAAAGGAGAAAAAAACCCTGAATATTTAAAATAGCAGTGGCTTTTCAGCTCATGGTAAGGTCTACTCTGCAGAGATTGAAGAACAGGATTCAGCTCTAGATGAAAACCACTGCATTTAGGTGTCTATAAATAGGTATCTACATGTGTACAAAGTGCTTAAGCAACCATTACTGTCAAAGGAAATAAGGGTGGTGTGCAGATGCCTAAACGTAAATGTCTGGTGCCATTTTATGGCCATTAGGGTATCAATCTCAATTCCGTTTGCTCCTCTGTGAAGGCGCTGAGCTTCTTTAAATTTTCTGTTATATCTGCAAAGCCAAGAAATACCGTGGTACCTTGGAGCATCCTAAAAGGCACCAGATTCCAATGCTTAAGCAATGACACCCTGCATATGTGGAACACATATCATGACTGGGATGGGCGCATAGCAAGGGCAGGAAAGAGGGAAGAGGAGCTGGCAAAAAACCCTGAAGGCATTGATTATTTCTGTGGAAGAACAGACATGTACGTGAAGGCTCACCCATAAAACCAAGCCAGCAAACATCCTTTGATGTTGATGCAGTGTTGTCTCTGCTGGGAGAGCTTTATCAGCACAGAAGTACCCACACAGATATGGCCCTCTTTGTTTTGGGAGCATACTGGTGCTGACAGAACTGGGAGGGGAGGAGGACACACTTCACCCTCAGGCACTGCTTGCACCCAGGTTTTGTCTAGAGGGGCTTCATAAGGCACAAGGCATGGCTGAAATCACCTCATCTCCTCATGCTGCCATCACACACATGTTGACCCCAATGTGCAGAGGCTGCACGCAACTCCTGCAGTGTCCTGCACAGGGGCTGAGACAAAAAACTTGAGGTATTTGGTGTCTTTCACCATCTTCAGACAAAAATACCAAGGGCACTAAGGGGCCTTTGGGCCATAAGGTGCTAAGCAGCCCTTGGTTTCCCACACCTTTTTTCCACAGCTGAGTGGCTTTCAAGACACTTCCTGGAGCTTCACAGCATTGAAAAATAGGGAGAGAAGGACAGAAGTGGTGTGAGATGTTTGTTCTGGTGCTGATGGAACGAGACTGTTGTCAGCTTCATGCAGGCTCTTTGGGAAGTCGGTCAGTGGCAAATCCTTTGCTTATTCACAAGGTTAATTATTTAGTTGTCGGAAGTCAGCTTCTTCAGCATTAAGTCTCAGGAGATGTATGTCAGATATGTAGTTGCTGCTCACTTTGCATAAGGCAGAAACAAAGCTCATGGCTCCAGACAGAGCAAAGCACTTCCATGTTGCTTCAAGGCGCCTCTCTGGAACAGCAGTGAGAAACGACTGCCACAGCTCCCTAAATACTACACTTGGTCCAGCAATGGAGAAAAGAGTTGAAGACAGATCTCTCAACTGAGTGTTTCCTAGTGTTAATATTTAAATACCATTTTTAAAACTCCAGTGAATCTCGTGTAATCTTGATATTCTCAGGTACTAGCAGGAAGAACAGTGGTTCATTAGTCAGCCAGAAATTTGGATAATCACAATTGAATTTTTAGCTAGATGTTCCTTTTAAAACTTGATTTTTACTTTGACAAGGAGTAGGATTAATTGGTGTGTGGTACCTGTACAGAGACTATGAGCTGGACAATCATCTTTGTTGTATTCAGGACTTTTTCAGCACTGTTGTCTGCATCACCTGTGTTGAAAATGTTTGGAAAAACCTAATCTCCTGTGAAAACTGCTCTTGCGGGGGTTTTTTGTTTTTGTTTTTGTAGTTTTTTAAAGTGGAATTTGGGTTAGATGTTTCCAATGCTTTTAGAATTGAGATGTATGAATGCCACATGTTAATGCTGTGACTTAAAAAGCAGAAGCATCACCTCCTGCAGCAACAAAGCAGCTCAGCAGCTCCTCTTCATTTAAAAAGAATTAATTACGTGTTTCACTGCACGTTGAACTCCAGAGGTTTTGACTAGAAGGATTTTGACTACAAGGACTGCTGTTAGTGACTTTACCTCTACAAAGCACAGAATCATCATACAATAGTTTGGGTTGGAATGGACCTTTAAAGGCATCTAGTCCAACTGCCTGCAATAAGCAGGGACAGCTTCAAATAGACCAGGATGCTCAAAGCCCCGTCCACCCTGACCTTGAATGTTTCCGGGGATGGAGCATCCCCCACCTCTCTGGGCAAACTGAGCCAGTGTTTCACCACCCTCACTGTAATCTCTGGTGGTGGCTGGCAGCCCACTACCACTTGGGGTCAGAATACCCACACTGGCAATAACGGCGACCTTTAGGATATGTGCTGGCTGAGTGGGCTGTAACATACAGGTCCTGTCTTGGTCTTGTGAAAAGGTTCTCTGCTGAGACACCAGCTGTGCTTGAGCTCTTGCCCTCCAAAGAGTGATGTATCTAAATTAAGTAAACAAAGGTGAGACATAACCTCTTGCTTTTCAGGAAAGCAGAGCCATATCAAATTGATAGGTCAAATCCACTGATTAAATTTAAAGGACGCTGTTTTAACAGCAGTGTTTGCTTTTAAGCCTGTTTCAGAGATAGGTAATACTGAGCATGCAGAAAGGCAACTAAAATTATGTAGTAATGGTAGTTATGCTAAGAAATTGAGTGACCAGGTAAATTTCAACTGTAAATCACTCATCTTGGCTTACTGTCATGCGTGAGATCTTATTGACCATTCTGTAGCATGCATCATTTGGAGCACACCTACGTTTGTTTCCATCCTAATCCAGTTATTCAATACAGCTTTTGTTTTTTAGAGATCCTTCCCTGAGAAAAATAGATTTTAAAATTATTTTCATAGATAGTTGACTCTGTATCTTAATGAGCCAGCCATTAAAGTGATTGATTCTTTAAATCTAATACTTGGTGTTAGACAGCTAATCTAATTAGAAACATAATATCTCCACTAAAATATTAAACACATTCATTAATACCTGCCAAGAAAAAATTGTAATTGCAATTGAACACTTTTAATGGTGTTTTCTTGATTACTGGCCAAAACCCATAATTGTTCACCAACTGTTCTGCAGTTCCTTTAAAACACTATGTCCAAAGTTAGCAGCCATGTTTTAGATGCTACCACTTTGCTGAAAATCATAGCTGGGGCAAGATTCTGCTTAATCATCTCTGTGAGGCCTCTGAAGAGAACAACAGATGTGACAAAGTATTAACGTAATTATAGTTCTTTATGAGACTTCCAACTTCATGAGTTTCGGGGAGTCTATCCTTTTATATTCAAACATTAATTTCTCCTTTTTCAAGAATAACTGTAAAAAGGAGAGAGACATCTGTCAACTGGTTTCTGGAGCAGCACTTCCAATGTATTTTCTAAGTACTGGATCTCAGTCTGAGGACTTGTCTGCCCTAGTATAAAGCAAGACTGAGATACCTGATTTTACATGGCTGAGATGCAAGTAATTTCAGGTAAAAATGCCAAAAAAGGCCTCGAACTCAGACTGAGCTTCTCTCACAAATTGAGGAAAAAAAAAAGATTCAAATGTCCTACACCATACCTCAAGGTCTGTTCCTCCAATATGAGCAAATGCACACAGTATGGGCTTTAACTCCCAGGGCTGCTGAGGCAAACTGAATTCTCCAGGTCAGCGGAGAATTCCTCTGTGGAAGCTTTCCTTGCCTAGCATGTGTCTCCTGCATTAGAGCAGGGGGAATATATTTCCCTTGCCCAATAGTCAGACTGCTGTTTTTCTGGAGTGCTGGCTGGCTACACAGATTATTTTGTTATTTTGAAGATCTGTGTGCTTTTTTGAGGGTGTGGAATAGGGCAGTATTTGTGATTGCTTGAGCCAGAAGTTCTTCCTGGCAAGGTGGGATTTACAGTCCCACTTTGATCGCCAACATTTAGTAGTAATTTTAGCAGTTTGCACGGGCTTGGCACTGACTTATGACTTTACTGTTGCCTAAACTGGCTCGCTTGTTTGATTTGTATACAAAGATTTGTATAAAAACTGCATATTAACCTACATTAGAAGGAATGTGGATGGAAGTGCAGCAGCTCATCCTGAAGGACTTTGGGAGCAGACATTTCTGAAGATAAACTTTCACAGACAACCATATTATCATGTAACTTGATGGTGAATAACTCAGTGTGTAGATCAGAACCAGTATGAGCTGAACTGTGTGTGGGCTGCTGTTTGTGCTCACAAGAGGAGGGCAATGGGCACACGAGGGTTGGTGGCAGGGAGGGTATTGCCTTTTAGGGCGGCAGCCTGCATTCCAGCAGCTTAAGCTAATTATGGAGTCACAGTTTTAGTTAACATTTGAGCCAACTATTTCCTTTGTGGCTATCACATTCAAATGTTACTTGGAGCATAAATCGGTCCTTCGTAGTGTTAAGGCTTGGGACAATATCATAAAATAACAGCAGGCTGGAGCTCTGTTACATACCAGGTACCAGTGTAAAAGTGTGTGGCTCAAGGTGTGTGGCTCAATGTATGTAGCAGGACCAGCTGGTGCCCAGCCAGGTTATGGTGCCAAAAATTTGAATATTTCTCTGCCAGTCTCAGAAATACATGTTTGGAATGATATTTCATATTGGGCTTCTTAGGACTTTTGTCCAGAGATGGAAATGCACACTCAATGTCAAAATACTTTGAATATTGCCCTATCTGCATCTATGTCCTGAGTGGAATGGATGACAGAAGTGTTATCTGGATGGTGAATTTTCCCTTAAACTTTCTTCAAAATCACATTGGTTTTCTCTTCACATTTCTGTGAAAGTTGTATGTTGCTGAGAGGTTGCACTGCTGTGGTTACACTGTGGAAGCACTTAAGCGGCAGCTGAAGGTGTCAGTCCTGTCAGATTTTATTATTTTTGAGGAATAAATCCCAAGCAGAGCTCCTCCATCTAAAATGCACATCTAGAACCTTTTCAAATGGATATGATTTTATTGATGAGCTAAGGGGAACCAAAATTTCTGACTTCATGATGGTTTTATCTTTCTAATACAAAAAAGGGTGTAAATTTTGCAGTGCTAGAAAATGTTACCTAAACATTCTTTGTATCCTGTGTTCCCAGGAAGCAGAGGGTATCATTCAGCTAATTGAAGTTTGTGGTAATGGCATTTTAGGGCAATATTAGGGAACACTGTTGTGTCTACAAAGTCCTCTAGAAATACAGTAACTGCTTAAATGACCCAAATATTTGATAGCTTTTTTTCAGAGAAATGTGTAGAAGCAGAACTTTAAGCACAAAGGCGTTCTGTTTGGGAGATCAGTTGTAGCAACTGTTATGATGATCTGGCTGATGGTAGACAAGAGTTTTCCAGAGGCCAGTTTGCAGTGTAAGTATTTATCAGCTCATGTTTTTAATTGGCTGTGCTGTGCTGAGTTTTGCATAGACATTAATACACTAAGGTAAGCAATGAAATATATAAAACTCAGCAGTTTCTTCCTTTTTTTTTT
>VZTE01005137.1:603979-626601 GCA_013397775.1 Eulacestoma nigropectus | reverse complement strand
TTTTTTTTTTTTTTTTTACTTTTTGGAAACAATTAGTGTATATGCATTCCCAAATCTCATCATTAAGATAGAAAATACTGAAATATGCTTTGATTGACAGTTTCTAGCAGCGCCAATGTGGGAAAAGATGCTTTTCATCAGCCCCACATATAATTGTAATTCTCATTGAAATTCTTTCTGTAAATAGGTTGATGCTGGGAATATAGTTTGAGAAACTCACAGGCTTTCCTGAAAGTTATGATTCCCATGATGGCAATAAATTACAAAACTCATGTTAAGTGCCTTCGAGTTCTCAGAATACAAATGCAGATTTTTCCTTCAGATGCTTGCTGACACTCTGCATCTGCAGAGTTTGTTACTTCTGCACAGAACAGAAAGCAAATATGAAATTGCTGCATTTTTGTGATTTTATACATTTTTTAATTCAATCTACCTATATGTAGAGACCATTTATGGCATCATTGATGGTATTTCTATATTCAGACTGACTTTAGCACAGTTTTATTTTGGTGTGAAACTGTAGTTTCATCTCTTAGGTTACATCAGCCTAAGCACTAGATGTGTACCACTGTGTCCCATCCAACTGATGGGATACAGTTTCCCCCATCCTGAAGTAACAAAGGATAAATATTCTACTTTAATTAGTAAAAATTAACTCTGGGACTGTGTTTTCCTGTGACACTAATGTGTTTTGTATGAAAAGCTCTTGATAAGAAAACCCCAATCAGGTTTCTGACAATATAGAAAGTGGGTTTATATCCAAATATGTATTGCTTTCAAATGTAAAATGTTTAAAAATTAATATTTAAAAATTAAATTAATTTTAGACTAAAGATTAAAAAAGGTAAATTTTTGTTTTTCCTGATAAGTCTATTACCAACTCAGCAACATTACTTTTGTGACACAGATGAAAAAGCAGGCTAATATAAGGCTTTGTGAAATACCATGGTTACACACACAAAGGACAGAGAATCATTCATTGTACCTCTGGCAACATTAAAAAATGAACAGCAATAATGCTATGTTTTTACATTGCTTTATTACTTAGCATTTGGTTCTTCCTAATAAATGCATTGCCACTTCATTCGTCTTATTACTAAATTTAATTGCAAACCTTGTTTGGAGAGATTGAAGGAGTGGAGAGATTGAAGAGCACCAAAATGTGGAGAATACAGAAGAGACTTAAAAGTTTCCCATGTGTCTCCAGCTGTTTTCCTGCCTTCATCACAGGTGTAGGTGGTGAGTCCGCAGCACCTGCCAGCAGTGCTGGTGCTCCATCATAGCATCATTGCTAGTAGTAGCATCATCAACTGTAGTATCTGGAGAGAGGGAATATCCCATGTGAGAGAGGCACACTTTTCTCTCTGCTTCCTAGTCCCAGAGCTCACCTTCACCATCCTTGTACCATCCTTCACCATCTCTTTTCATTCACTAGTTTTAATTCTGTAGACACAGCAGTGAAAAAAGTGTGCAATACTGGTGACAAAAAGGGGAAAAGAACCACGAAGCTGTTAAAAATCTATAAATGGATGATAAATAATGCTCAGCTTTCTATGTAAAACCTTGCATGCCCATATCTACTTAAAACTCCACTCCCTGAGATGTTTAGAATAGAACAAAAGAAGAAGGGAAAATTGAATTGCCTCTTGCTGTCAAGAATGTTATGAATAACTCATTGGCTAGTGTTATTGAGACATAAGAGAATAGGAAGTATCTGCACATGTTTTTATTTAATTTATGTACATACGGAAATCCTGTAATAATTTTCTTGGGTTTTGTTATGTGGTGTTGTCTTGCAATTTTACAGACACGACTGAGAATCCAAGCTCCCTGCCTTTGCAGCTGAAGAGGCAGGGGCTTTTTTGTGTGCTTGTTTTGGGGGGACTTGCTATCAGTCTGATTTCTGTTAAAGATTGTTTAATTAAAATATAATTGCAGAGGAAATGGTGCTAATTAGCATATATGTACTCCCACAAAGTGTAGCTTATTCCCATTCACCATGGACAAGAGTGTGAACTGGATCTCTTACAGCCGTCCTGGAAACACTCCCAATGCAAGAGCTCTCCTGGGACCTTGTGCCTGTCTGCAAGCAAAGGAAAAGGAAAAGTCTTTGGTATCTTCCCTGGTATATGTTTATTCTTATCTTTTAATCTGGCAAGCACACACAGTTCTTGCATGTTTCCTGTGGCCCAAGTATTGGATGTAAGTGAGGTAAATGACTTAGCATTTTCCTTTTATGATAGAGGAGTTGCATCCCACGTTAACAAGACTTAAGTACATCTGTGCACTGTAACTCACTGATTATGTATGTTTCCTGGCTTATATATAGGCAAAACATATGAAGAAACAGTGGAAACATTCAGAAGTCAAAGCTTTGCAGTTGTAAGTTGATTTTATGTTTTGGCTTTTCCTTTTCACATTAACTTCTTGCCAAGCTGCATGTAAACCTTCTTTGTCTAGAAAATGCAACCTTTTCAAGAGTAAAATATTTCAGGGGTTAGCTAAAACCGGTCTTAACAGTGCTATTCTTCTGGCTTCATGCCTATGGAAGTGATTAATGGTTGGAATTTATGTCACAGAGCACATAATAATTTGTTAGAAGAAACTGGATTCCGTCACAGCACAGGCATTTTTCTCTTCCTGTCATTATATTTTGTGAGGACTTACTTATTTCCTGCAATCTCAGCCCATGTGAAGAAGAGAATGATAAAATTTCTGCATAATTTTACTGAGAATACATTTATACTCCAGATGACCTTTGGAGTAAATTTGAACTATTAGATTTTCCCACATATTTATAGCTCTGACCGTGCATCTTTGCCAGCAAATCTTACAGGCTTTATCCACCAAACATTTATTTATGGTTAAAAAACAATTTACACTGGGTACGCTATAGAAAAAGTTCAAAGCCATTACATTTGAATTTAAGTTTTCATTTATAGTCTTATTTTTTTGTATATTGTCATCAGGCAGCGTTACATTCAAATTCGTAACACATTTACCTAAGTGACTCTTTACTTCATTCAATGCCTTTCTATGCTGATAGTTATTGTCTGTGAGAGTGATTTTCCTGAGACCACACTGGCATATATAAAATACTGGTCCTTTCCTTCCTACTGAGTGCTCAAAGATTCTAAAGGTACCGAATGCCTAGGTTTCTTCACCTAAGCTTACTTGAACTAGATGGATATTTTCATAGAATGAGCTGTTCTACTTTATACTAACAAAATTGTGCGGAAGTCTTAATTGGCAAGTAAACATTGGTGCTCCCAAATAAATAATTATTGGCAAATAAATGGCACTCCCATTTTGTGTCAGACTTTATAAAAATGTTTGCTTATACTCTACAAGGTATCCTGATGTTGACTACATTAAAATAGATTTCCAAAGAAAAAAATGTTTGCTGGAGAGTGCTTTTGGTTTGAGAATTTTATCTGGGTTTGTGTTTAGGATTTTCTGCTTCCATGCGTGGCTACGCAGTGCTCTGTGTGTCTCACCACGCCACGGTGTACTGGTTACTTCCACCTTGAACAATATCCATGTAAGCTGGTTCCCAGTTGAAACCACCAAATGAGGATCCCGGGGAAACCTCGAAGGCAGAGAAAGGAGGAACAATTGTGTGTGATTGAGCAGAGGCCCCCATGGAGCAATACCCGGATGTAGAGAGTCCTGGGACAGAGCATGCTGGGCAATACAGCTGTGTTACTGCCGTGAGGCATGGAAGAAGTGCTGCTGCCCAAAGATTTACATTAACTCATGGTTTCCTCGAGCAATGACCGTGAAAGCTTGTTAAGGCCCCAATTCACCAGTGCCATTAAGAAATGTTTCTTTTTAAACATACCTTTAAATTGGGTCTCAAAATATACATTTAAGTGCTCTGCTGAACTGAGGATTAAGTGTAATACCTGTGTTATCGTATAGGCTGGGTTTATGTACCACAGGCATTGAAGAGGGTCAAATGGGTGTTCATTTATCCTAATTACTCTGACGTAAAAGAAGCAGCAGAGGGCAGACAGACAAAAAATTATTTAATCCTGCCATGTACAGACCAAAAGCATTTTCAGCACCTTCTCAAGACATATGACCGCACATAATCTCCCATGTCTCTGCCAATACTTTTATAATTGCACTGAAAAAGGATTTTCCCTGTCAACATTAGCTGAGAAACCCTTGTTGCCAATAATTGAAACCTGCAATAGCAAGGAATTGTGCTTAAGATTAAATGGAGTTTGAAAGCCTCTAGTACAACTTGATGTAAAACACTCTGTTACTGCTGGTGTTTATACCAATCCAATCTCTTCAATGTGTGTTTTAAGCATTTCTTTTTTGTAAAGGTAAGAAAATAAGCCATTAAGGGTCTTGATATTGCAAATACTTCAGTATTTCTTTAGCAGTAGTGTCATTATTTTCTACTGGAAAAGAGTAGTATGACCTTCAACCCCTCTGAAAATGTTGAAAAGTTATTTCTTTATTTTGATGACAAAACTCAACTGGGTGGCATTTGAAGAAAAACAAATGAGACAATTCAGGTGGAGGGAATGTAGATTAATCTTTATATCAAAGCCCTTCAGTGAATATCCAATCTACGTTCAAAACCAGAAGGGTAGCAATTATAATATGGTGCTTTTTTTAAGATTGACATCTATTGTTGTGCTTTTCCAAGAGGAATTTTTGTCTTATACAGAGTATCTACTTCGTTAATGCCTCTGTTTTTGTAATGAAGGTTTCTCTCTATGCTAGAAAATTTGTTTGAATACATTAATAGGAACAGCCAAAGTTTTTCAGTATTTGCATACTATCCAGATCTGCACTGTGATTTGTGACAGAGCTTCAAGGTATGTCATAGGAATGACATTTCATACATGTTGTGTAGTGTTCATACACAGATAGAGCAGTAGGAACCAACATGGCATGACATATTTAGAAAGCAATGGTTCCAAAGAATGTAACTGTTTAATTCTCTTAAAAACTTTCAGTTTTAAAATGTTTGGATAATAAACTGGCTTACTGTTGTCCAGGCGACCCTGTCCCCAGCCTTGTCCCATCCCTGCCTGGCTGTGAACCCTGTTTACCCAGACCCTGACTTGCAGACTTTCCAGCTGGGCCCCAGACCTGGTGTGTCACCACAAACTTGTCTGGCAGCGGGGCTGAGGGGTGCTCTGGCTGCTCCCCCAGCCTGCCCGCTCCCTTGCTGGGCTGGTGGGATGGGCCCAGGCCTGCTCACCCTCAAGGAGATCCCCGGCTGGGAGTTCCACATGGCTCCTTGCCCCTGGCAGTGACTATGTGCGCTCAGTCCTTCCCTGAACATCATACAAGTGAAACTTAGATCCTCCTCAAATTTTTGTTGAGTTCAGTGAACTCATGAGTGTGAGTCATGGTGCATCTGCAGAAGATCTGTTGTAAAATGAGAGGCTGAATTTTGCAATTTCAACCATGCTTGAAACTTCATGGCTATTCTCTGTTATTTGAAAAAAAAATTGAGCTTGAGTTCATGGTAATCACTTCTGTCTTATCCGCATAATGTGAATTCAGATGGATGGATTTTACAGAACCAATATGCAAAAATTGTGTTTTTACATGAGGCATAGTATTTAGAATTTACGGTCTAAAAGGAATTTGGTTTGGGAAGCTATGAACAGCTGAAGACAGAATTCAGAATGGAAGTAACTATTACATTAGCCACGCACTACTATTAATAAATACCAAGTAGTGCAGTTGGGCACTGGCCCAATGTATGCTTATTTCAAGCATCTGCTCATCTTGAAAATATTTAAGGAATCTACATGAAAGTGATAGACTTCTTCTTCTTCCAGCACATACATAAACAGAACTGCTTCATTGGAGCTATAATGCAAAATAAAATACTAATATAAGAAACAGAAAGAATTTGATGCATTAAGAAAATATA
Organism: Eulacestoma nigropectus; assembly: GCA_013397775.1. Taxonomy (NCBI): domain Eukaryota; kingdom Metazoa; phylum Chordata; class Aves; order Passeriformes; genus Eulacestoma; species Eulacestoma nigropectus. Next base: position 620,693 of record VZTE01005137.1, on the reverse strand, counting down.
TCGAATTTCCTTTGCCTGATTTTTCACCCTCCATCTCTTCTCTCCCTTCCCACCTTTTTTCATATGTAAACTATATATATCCATCTATATATAATTCCAGTACAAACATACTTCTGGATAACCACATTCAACCAAAATTATCGGATTTTTCTGTGTCATGCCTGAGATCCCAAATGGTAGTTCTTATTTGCACTGAAAGTACAGATACAAATAAGTTCTGAAGATAAACAGAGAAGTTATTGAAAAAGGGCAAACCTTCTATAAAATTACATCTAAAGCTATCGAACTGCATGTATCAACTTCTGTAAACTAATAATATCTTTTTTTTCCTGAATTATCTGATTGGTAGGGGAGATGATCTTAATTTTTTTTTTTTGCTTTATTTGATTTGATGTTAAATATTGTGCAATGATTTTACCATTATAAGGAATTCAAGCAATAAATAATAAAATAATAAAAAACCCTATTAAAATATACTTAATAACTATAGTTGGTTATTCATAGTTTATTAATATTTTACAACCGCAGAAGTAATGTAGCTTTATTTTTTACTATTTTAGGCTGTAATGGAAGTTTGGACAGGCTTTGAAAAAGAGGTAAAGAGTCCAAAACATTACGTTGGTGAGAGTCACAGTTCAAAATGGCACGCTATGTTTCTAATTTTATTATTTTTAAATGTAACTTTTTCTAGCCAGAAAGATATGATGGTGAACATGATGGAGAAAACTAACTTTAAAATTCATGCCTTGCAAATGCTTGGTCTAGTACGTCAATGTACATCATGTGCAAAGCTGAAATCCACCATGGGAGAAGTTTGTATGAGAGAATAGCTTTTATGATCAAAATAGTGTTTTGCAACAAATATGAGAAAGTCAGAAACAGCCTCAAAAGCTGGGCACAAATGACAGCATGGTCTTTCCCAATTACAACCAGATACCAACAGTAGAAGAGGGGAAGATGGTGAAATGTATGTAATTAAATACATATTTTTAAAAATATTTACTGGGCTTTTCAAAAACCCCGTTAATTTTCCCTGTCACATGCTATATCAGGACTATATGAATTTGGGCATCATTACTGCTAACGTGCTGCTCAACACAGATGTCCGCGTGTGGAGTGGGAAGAGCTCCCAGCCATGGTGTAATACTCTGGAGCAGTGCACGTGGACCCTGGCCTGTGCAAGAGTCATACAGGAGTCTGGTTTTAAAGATTGCCAATACCATAATGGTGAAATGCCTTCACTTTTTCTGGTTACGTTGCAATCCTTATAGGTCAAGGTCGCAGCAGATAAAAATATTTTTGCATATAAAGTTGAAACATCACTCAGCTAAAAAATTGTATGAAAACACAACTGTCTTAAAGATCATAGGATCACAGGACAAATCAGCTGGCAGGGACCTCGGGAGACCTCTAGTCCTTCTGCCTATTCAAAGCAGGCTCAGCTGGAAGATCAGACCAGGTTGCTCAGGGCTTTGTATAGACTGGGTTTGAAAACCTCCAAGGATAACAACTGTGCAACCTCTTTGGGCAACCTTACCCTTGCCTGACTGGGGTAAAAACTTTCCCCTTTCCCTTAGGGGAAAAAGTTTTCCATATGGCCAGTCTGAACCTCTTCTTTCAACTTACACCCCTTCTCTCTTGTCCTTTCACTGTACGCTGGAGGGAGAACCCTGCCTTTGTCTTCTTGATAGTCTTCATAGGTACTGGAGAGCTGCTGTAAGGTGCTCATGAAGCCATCTCTTTCTCAGGATGAAGCAGCCCTTGTTGCTCAGACTCCTCTCAGGGGGCAAAGCTTAATCACTGTAGTGACCTTTGCTAAGCTTAGTGCAGTTCATCAGTATATCCTTCTCGTACCAGGCAGCCCAGATCTGCGAGCAGTATTCTAGATGCAGCCGAAAAAACATTCAATTTTAGTTGGATATCATATCTTTGATCCATCTCAGTGCAAAAGCACTTGTGCCAGCAGATGGCACGGAGGGAGCCCAGGATGGCAAGGACAGCGAGGAGGGCAGAAGCTGCCCGTGCCGGCAGCCGGAGCGCTCAGAACTGCTTAGACAGCTCAGCGCGGTGTTGGGAAAGGTGTCAGCTTGGGGCTGCCCGTAAGGACAGTCTCTTCTTGCATTGATGAGGCTCTCCTGGCACCAATGAGCTTCCAATTCCCTCTTCTACGCCAATTTTTGTGCAACCCCTTCCATGTAAGGATTGTATTTCCAGAAGAAAACCTCAGGTGGCAGTAGCACCATAGCATTTGGAACTGGTCCTGGTCTTGAGCAGTTCTTCCTTGTACTATCAGTCATTAGAGCTCCTTAAGGCTTGTGCTTAACATCATTAGCCAATCGTCAGCTGATGGCAGAGTGAAAATGTTTTTTCCTGATGGATTTAGTGATGTGCAGATCTCAATTGGAAGTCTTGCATCCAAGTTTTATATATTCATATGAAAAATGCATATTTTTATATAATCGTCTAAGCTGAATTTGGGCTACTTAGGGTTGATAATGTGTTTGATTTGATTTAAATCTCTCAGAGCACTCTCTGAAAGATTTCCTGACTCCTTTAAGTTAGATTGTTATCCACTTTCTATTTTCTTGTACGTGACCACATGTGACCAAAAAGGAGGGAAGAAGGTAATCAAAGATCTCTAAAAGGGCAGTAGGGAATATAGATGGGAGGAATCTGGGAGTAGAAGAAGCAACAAAAAGTTGAAAGGAAACATGGTGAGGAAGGGAAAAGCTTGAGCCTGCTTCGGATAAGAGTTGTTTCTCACAGCTCTGTTTTTGGAGGTCTTGAACACTTGCTTACTTGCTTGAACCCTTACACTGATTCAAGACACAGTGTCATAGAGATCAGCTTTGGGATTTCCTGCTAATCTCACTTGCAATGACTCTGTCTCTCCATCTAAGTGGGTTTTTTAGGCATTGGACACTAGAAAATTCTCCCTATACTCAGTTTCACTGCCAGTCAGCCATGATCTTTGAAGTCTTTCACAGTTTCATCTTTCAGGCTCCTGCTCTCAAAATATACCCGTAAGAAACAGTAAACACCAAAACTTTCTGTTGCCTTCTCCCAAAACAGAAAAGTGAACAAAGAGCGTTCCTCTTGAGCACAGTGGTTCTGAAGTCACATTACTGCAACTGAACAGAAAAGGAAGACAGTTAAAGAATCAGCAGAAAAATTGCCACTAAAAGGATGGTGGTGATGGGCCATTTTTCCATTGTAGCCCCAAAAAAACCATGCTTCCTGATACCTCTGGGAGCTTGCAACCTTCTTTTACCTGGCTGCAGCACTAGAACAAGAACTTCATGGTCTTATGGGAATGAATAATGGACACCAAATGGTATTATCTCCTTCTGCATTGGAAAATAAAGAAAATAGTAATTTTATTCAGTTTTATTGGACTCTTTGTATTTTTGATACATCCACTACATTTGATAGTTATTACAGCAGGGTCTTCGATACTACAGTGACCTTCTGTTTGTGTCACCTTGGCCTGGTTTTGACACAGGTTAAGTCATTATTTGGAGAAGTGCATGGATAGTAAAGGGACTGCTGCCAAGTGGGGATAATGCCACTACCCACCATGGTTTGCAGAATCCCTCCAGTAAGCAGATAAATTAGGATGCTGTGTAGTGTTAAGATGCTGGTGGCATCTTGAAGCTGGTACTTTATTTCAGAGTGGTGGGTGAGCTCAGAAGTCTGGTCTCCCAGGTTAGCATCCTACAAACCATGCATCTGATCATGCAGCAGGTACGGGTAGGTGAGCAAGGCCAGATGTCGAAGTTGGTGTCCTGATATGCAAAGGGAGCAAGCCAGCCAGAACACCATGTTATGTATTTTAGGTCACTCAGCAGAAATACAGGCACATTCTCACATTCTGTCTGGAGTGATGTCATACCTGAGCAGATCCTCCTTGAGTCCCTGTTCCTCAGATCAGCCAGGCTCTGACCCGTGAGAGGTCCCACAGGCATCAGCAGGGCTACTCAACCTGTGGCACAGCTGAGGACAGCCGCAAAATTGGGTGGCTCTCTTGGACCAGTGCTGCCGAATCTTGGTGCAGGTCTTACTCCAGTACCAGCTGCTGAGCCTATCCTCCTGTGCAGCACTTCAGCACTCACTCCAGAGCCTTGTTGCGTGGACCCCCAGTGGTGGCGTATAACAGATAGCATCTTTAGGCAAGATGATAGGCAATTTTGCATCACAGGAGAACTATGTAAGGCTCCAGTTGCTTCAGTACTGGAAAGATTTGGGCTGAAGAGTAAAAGAAACTCTTAGTAGCATTTCCTCCCATAGTAACAGTTTTCTAAAAACTTCAGTTATTTTTAAAATTAGTTATTCACCGGAGATTGTTTAATGTCATTTTATAAATGCACAGTCTAATTAAAATACAATTACTAGTCTATTAAATACCTGATTTGCCCATTTTTCTTTATGTTTATTATTTTGAAGCACAGTATTTTAAATCAGGGGTTGACCTCAGCATGGCGTTTATATTAATGTATAATTGTTGGATTTTACTGATATTTGTGAGGAAAGTTGTGATATTTCCCTGGACAACCTAATGAATATTTTGCATAAACTGACTCTCTGCCATTTTAAGGTTGCGTAACTTCTTCTAGTTTTGGAAGAAATAATTGCAAAGCTTTCAGAACTGCATGCATTCATTACTTGTCAATCTGTACTTTTTAAAATTTGGGTCTCTTTCAAGGCTGCCTGTCCTCCCATACAATATTTCTTGTTCTTGCATATTTTGAGGGAAGTTGCTATGAAGCATCAACGAAGTCAATGTAAAATAAGGCCATCTACATGGGCTTGAGGATAAGAAAGCTGAACTAATTAGAAAATATAAAGGAGAAATATTTGGATTAATTTGGAGTGTACAAAGTGACTAAAATTGGGATCTGGCATGTGTTTGGGGTTTTTCAGTTGCAGTGAGAGGACACTACAGAGTCATAAATGGATGTAAAAATAGGAGTCCCAGGCAAAGGTTGTTTCCCTGCAATGTTTGATAGCGTAGATGGATGAAGAAGTCCAGTGTCACCTGCATCCTCTGCAATGGGAAGTTTTAGAGCTTTTTCAGCAATGTGGAAATAGTGTTGGTGCTCAAAATGGAGAAAACTGTGCTGTAGACAGGTTTTGGGTGCTTTTATGAGATGATACTGAAACCTGTCTGGATCAGGTCCTCGTGTTGCAGCAGTCAAAATCTACCTGCTCTGCTGCTGGGCTCTGCTGGGTGGGTGCAACAGAAGGAACTTCAAACAGGAGACATCAGAGCAAATTCTTGCTCTCTGCTGCAGGGATCATGGGCCTTGAGACACCAAAGGAGCTTCCAGGAGTCTGTGTATGATCAGCATATGTTTAAAACCACAGCTATGGTGCAAATGCACCTTCAGACTAGTATGCTTCCAGGAACCATGTAGACAAGTTCAGGTACGTAATTACTTTCTCCAACTTCAGTAAGACTTCTCAAATGCTTGATATTTTGAACATGTTTAAAGTGTGAGCCAGTGTCACAAAGCTGTGACAGCTTGACATCTTATGCATGAATGATTTGTGACAGAGGTGTCAGAATGGCCAAGGTGCTTTAAAAGGCTCTGTTTTTCCATCACCTCTTCCCTGGTGAAAGGGGGAGCATCATTCTCCAGAAAGACCTTACCCCTACAACAAAATCTTCCCTCCAACAAAACCTCTCCCTGAACATGGCAGTTGGGATACATCTGTCCTGACAGCCCCAGGAAAGGAGCTGGAGTAATTTTCTTTCTTGTGGCATCTTACACAAAACATGAGGAACATGCATATATATTATTAAGAAACTGGAAGGCAGACATGGTGTTTGCCACGTTCCAGGGAGCTGATGCCTATTTAGCTTTGCCCATCTGAGAGGGATTTGTATGGATTTGCTCCTTGCCCAGAATAGTGATTGTGCTGGGAGGGACAGAAAGGGATCATTTTTAGTAACACTAATATAAATATTCCCTAGCTGAGGCTGGCTCATCACACAAGAGGGCAGTCCATGCTTCCCTTCCCTCTATCTTCTCCCCTCCCTGCTCGCATCTCTTCCAGCACAGCAGATTCCAATAATAAACCCATCACTGTGAAAGCCAGGTGTCATCCAAATTCATTTGCTTCAGCGTTTGATCTATCCTCTGCTTCAAGATACAGGTTTCAGAGTATTTTATGAGATGCACTTCACAGCTTTGTACCATATAAGACATTCTGTAGGATTTTATGAACTGCATTTTATAAAATTTTATCAAATGTTATGTAGAATATTTTAGCAATAAGCCCTTTTTTGGGGGATCAATTCCAGTACAAGCTTGCATACATAAGAAAGTGCACAGAGAAAATGCGAACATCCTCATAACACTGTTAACACGTAACTTTCCAGAAGATCTTTGCTGGGCTATTTATTTTGTAATGGAGCTTGTACAGTTCACAGGGAAACTAAAAGGGGATATAAGGCACAGCAACTGCTTTGCTGTTTAGCTTTACAAAGCAGAGATGCCAAAGTTCATTCAGTGTCCTCTGCACTGCAGAGGAGGGATGATGGGCTGAATAGCATCACCTTATTCCTTACTGAGCTCCCCTTGGCTTCCTTGAACAAGGAACATCTTTGTTTCCAGGTCTCATCAACAACTGACTCAGCCTCCCTTTGGTGGACTGACTGTTCAGGTGCATTTGCAGCTCTGACTCTTCTCACTGTGATTATTTGTCTCCTTCAGTGCTAGGCAGAGCACATCCTGTGCTTCCAGCCCCTGCACACCTGCAGTGCACAGCCATCCCTCCACCTTTCAGACACACCTGAAGTACCACAAGAGCTCATTGCATCAGAGATCTGGGCATCAACCAGTTAGTGTCACCCAGTGCTGGGAAGAAATTAAGAAGTGGCACCTGAAAACTGTGGGAATCTCTTTTTTGTCATGGAATGAAACACAAAACCCAGTCATTATTTGTTAATTTTCTCAGCTTATATAAACCCATGCACAGGTAAGATCCATCTCAGCTTCTCTGTGGCACAGGGAGGGAAGAGGAGGATATCTGAAGATCTCCTTGCAGTCTCATGGAAACAGGAACAGCAGCACTTCTCCAGTCTTTTCCAAAGTCTGGGTTTCAGATCTTTGGGGCCACATTCCCCTGGCTTGGCCATCTGAGAAAAGCCTTGCCTGAGAAGTGCTGTGGTGCAGGAGTCCCTGCATGCCTGCAGGTGGACATCTTGGACATGCACCTGCCACAAGAGGTCACTTTCTGCAGAGTTCTCTGGAAGAGACAAAGCAGCCCCATTTGGCAAAGTCACTATGAAATATTCAACTCTGTGTTTAATTTTTTAAGTATTTTCCCATTTGTTTAATGGAAGCTGAAACACTGTCATCACTGTCAAGCCCAGGAGCGGTGTTGCTTTGCCAGGTCTTTTTGGGTTACAGAAAATGGCAATATTCATACTTGCATTACAGCAGCAGAAAGTAAAATTGAACATGGCATTTACATTTGCAGCATGAACATTCAGATCACTGAATGCAACATGGGAGTTATTTAAGGTCCTGATAACCTACACATGTACACTGCTGGTCTTCTGTCACGCCAGTTGTTTTGAAAGATGTGCACTCTTTAGAGTTTTGGCAAAGGAAAGGAAAAAAATAGTGACAAAAAAAATCAATATACTCTGAAAGAAAACCAAACAAAACCAATATTGAATAAAAAGATATATACAGTACAATTTTCCTCCATTAATCAAGGAAAAAAACCCAAAAAACCAAACCCCAAAAATTCTGGGCTAGTTTTTGATAATTTATTCCTAAATTGCTTTCTGTCTGTTATTTTAAAAATATCTGCATTAGTAACTTTCTTCTCAGACATCAGTTGTTGTTCATTACTTGGTCATGTCAATGAAAACAAGAAAAACCTCAGGTAATAAATTCTTCTGTTGGAAGATGAATTAGACTGTCTTTAATAATACTGTAGCAGAAGATCATGAAATATATAAGAAGAACCTTACAAAAATTGCACTATATTAAATGTATAGTTTAGGTGGTCATCTTGTTTCAAGCTGAGTTCTGCTATGCTTACAGAGAATTGAGCCATTGTGAGCTTTGTTCATCGTCACAAGCACTGTAAATTTTGGGAGAAATTGTTTCTAAGCTGGCAGAAATCTGAGAAAAGCATTTTGAAGAAAATGGTCTCTTATTTATTAATATAACAAAGTGAGTCGGATGGCTTAAATAAAAGAATGACTCTGGCAGCTGCCAAGCTTTTACAACTGCTGGTTTAAATCAAAGGGGAAGGAAATACTCTATATATAAATTCAGTGACAAGCAGGAATCAGTAAAGTCAAGAATGAGAACAGAGTAAAAGAGGGTCACATAGCTATTGCAAAGGCAAGCAAGCAGGAACATGGCAGCAAGGCTTCTGCTGTTGACACTGTTCTCTATTTTATATGAATATTTAATCCCAATTAGGATTTTTGATTCTGTGCCAGTAGTCACTGATGTAAAATGCAAGCACAGTATACTTTAGGAGCACACCCTGGTATATCTGTTGATTAGCTAAGGGATTTAGGAGGAACATGAGGGATGGTCATCAAAAAAGTCAAACCCCTCAAAATTAGCAAGGTAATGAATTCTGTTCTGACCCTGGGAAATATTCCAGAGCTATGGGAAGCAAAACCGCAACTGTCATTCAGCAATTCAAAGATGAAAAATACATCTTAATCTTTCAAAAATGTTACATACAATAATTGCTTTAGACAGCTTTGAAGAACCCTCTTGGCATACTACTACAGTTTCTGGCTTTCCAGAATCTGGTTTCAGCTCAGCAGAAACTCAGCTGCAGATGAAAGGCTTTGTGAGCCCCAGACTCCTCTCCCACTCCAGGGACCAGACTGATGAGAGCTGGCGCTAGGCTCTGACACTCCAGATTTTGGGCACTGAAACTGACCTCAGAGCCCTGCCCTTGTTTCAAGGCAGATGCTGCTGCCAGGAATTGTATCAGGGCCATGTGTGAGCCTGAGAGCTCAAGGAGGGGGCCAGCAAGCAGCATCCAGCAGGGTGCTTCAAGGGTTATGTGTGATCTGAAATCCTGCTCATCTTGGGAGATGGGCATATTTATGTGCTTGGAGCCTTCAGCTCAGGAGAGAAGCTTGAGGAGCTTATCTGGCATGAAAGAGCCACTGTAAATATCCACTGAGACCCTGGGACCTCACTGCCCTGGACCAGTGCTCAAGGCTTCATCTTGCTCCTTTTCTTTTACTTTCCACCTATGAATCTTTGATTTTACTAAGGTATTAGGGATCCAGGAGGCTGCTGAAGCAGACCCCCGTGGGGAAGTTAGGAGGAAAAACACCCCAGCTCTGAACCCTCACTGAGCTTTGGGCGGAGAAATGGAAAGTTTTGAAGTAAATAAGCTAGGTACCCAGGGTGGTTCAATAATTCCAGAATGAGGGAATTACAGAGGGGGTTCGAGTTGTAATTTTGGTTTTATGTGCCTAATCTTTGCTTAAATTCAGGTGCCTTCGAAGACTTTAAATCTGACTCTAAATTGAAATGCGCTGCTGCAGGCTCTTTCCTCGCTGTCAGCTGAAAAGCAAGGGCTCTGGGAAGTTGTCTGGGGAAAGGTAAATCTTTTCTATCACACTGAGCTACTGTGGATGCCAAATAGAATGAGGCAGCTTTAAAGGATTTTCCCAAGTCAGCTCAGAAAAAGTGATTATATAGGATTTATGAAGCAGCTTCTCATAAATTTAATAATGACTCATCATTTCCTCCACTTGCTAGATTGCTTAGCACTGACTTGGATGCTCTGATAGAGCAGCATTAGTAAGAAACCACATGATTTATCTTGAGGTGGTATTTCATTCTCTGAAGATAATTCACATCTCTGATATCAGAATGAAGGAAAATAATGCTTGCATAATAGAAGGTATATATATGGTATGTTCAAGAAGTATTTTCAACTGCTGTTCTCAGAGCTGTTTCAAACAAATCTGGATTTCTCCCCTTAACCCTGTGACAAGTCAAGAAGAGAGCCAAAATGCCCTGAGTGTAGGTAACTGGTCAGAGAGTCTCTTTAAGGTAAAAGAATTTAGGTAACGCTTCTAAACTCTCCTGTCTGCTTGCCTCATCATGCGTTGCATGAATGCCCTTCACCCATGTCATTGGGAAAACTGCCCAGTTCAGGTTAAAATGCTATTGCAAGCTGCTAAACTAAACTGACCAGTGCTGTGCAGGAGCAGATGAGTGCTGGGAGAGCTGGGTGTCTGTCTTCACCTGCGTGGAGGCTGACAGAGCAGGAGAAACAAATGGGCTGTGATAACATCTGGTCCATCTGACCACAGCCTGGTCTTGGCTCCAACATTTACTTCCATGGCAACTGGCCAAGAGAGTGGTTCATCAAGTAGAATAGCCAGATAAGCAGTAAATCCACATATCAAGGTATTGATGGGAATAATAAAAAAATGGACTCATGATTTCTAGGAGAGAATAAAAAACTTGTTCTGTTCCTGACCAGTACTATCTTGGAAGGTAAATGTCCTGAATCTCATTAGGCTGGTCTTACAACCATTAAAAAATCCTTTTCCATAAAGACCTTCTTCTTTCAAACTTAGTAGCAATGGAGCATGTCAGCACAGTTCAAAATATACACGTAAAGTTTAAGTTCTGCTGTGAAACACATTGTGCAAGAGAGACCTGGCACATTTGCATACATGTTGTCTTTCATTAATTCAATATCAGATTCAATACATGAAATCACTGACTGTCTTCATTAGTAATAAAAACACAGTCTGAATATAAGTATCTTTTGGTATTGTGTTAAAAAATTCAGGAGGTCTCCTGCAAGCACTCTCAGCTGTGAACAAAATGAGTCAGAATGCAGAAAAATCCATTCTTTGTTAGAACCAAAAATACAAGTATGTTATCATGCAAGTATGCTTCATGGGAACAGCTCTCTTAAATTAAGAGTAAATAAGTGAGAAAAGTTTTAAATTTCAAAATCTATCACACTAATATAAACAAATTTGTATTATTTTCTGAATAGCTGTTACTTGAGTAGACTCAGACAAAGGAGTAGAAAGAGTAACCTTAATTTGTTAGAAAACCTTTGCCACATGTCATGTCAAGAAATAATTTTCTCTGCTTTACATCTTAAAACTAACTTTTCAGGGGTCATCTCATTATTAAATAAGATGATTTCTTATTTTTAAGAAATCTGATTTTGTAAGATGATAAATAATTTCTGATGCAGTTAGCTCACTGTATAGAATATGTTCATTACTACTGCTTGGGGCATTATGAACGATGTGTGAGTAGCGTTAATACAAAAGAGAAATCAGCGGATTCAGTCAGTGTTTTGTCTCTCTCCCTGGAAAGCTGTAGGTGAAAGGAAACATGCTCATAATTACTAATCAAAATTCTAGCCAGGATCTGGTTTCTAAATGAGTTTAGTGGAGACAGCGGTGCTTATTAAGAGTGTTGGGCTTTTTCCTTGAAAAACAGCCGCAGAAAGTCTGCCTTTCTTTTATTTTACATTAATTTTCTAATTTTTCCTTCTGCATTCTCATAAAGGACCTCTTTTTCTTTTCCATGTTCACATCTTTCCCCATTCCTCCATAATTCAGCATCTTCTAAAATTTTTCAGCCTATAGTTCAAGGTAGCCCCCACATTTTTCTGTGTTCCCCCTCCACCCTCCCGTTCTGTATGCTCTGTCAGTGCTACTCCAGAGCGTTGCTTGACTGGAGATGTGGGGGGAGACTCCTACACACCATGGCTGCCACTGCAAACTCTTCCATCACTTTTGAGAGAAAGCTTGGCTAAATTGCAAATGTTAGAACTCCACATTAGACTTGCCCTTCTACTTTATCTATTTGCCATGGGTTGTGTCAAATTTTAAGATTCTGGAGAAATTAAAAGTTCATTGCAAAAACTACGCCAAACAAAAAAACCTATGAAACTACAAAACCCAGAACACGCAACTCACTACCTGCTAAAATTGTTGTATTTCAACAAAAGGGGAGCAAACCTGTCAGTGAAGAAAACAGGTTCTGGTTTCAGGATCACAAAACAATTGCTACATGCAATCAAGACTGGAAAATCTTTTTAAGTTTTGAAAAATCATCCTGTAATTTTATTTCTGAGAAATAAGAAAGTCCTGGCCTGCAGTGATCACTAAAGCTCTAATATATTTCCAAAGGAAAAGTATATTAGCTGCAGCACTATATCAATCGCAACACACACTGCATTTCTACCAGCATCTGGCATTTTGGTCTGGAAAACTTAATGTTCACTCTGTGTGAGGACCCCAAAGGGAGCTTTATTCTTTATTTTACTCTCTCTGCTATGCTAAAAAAGCCACATGGTTTGGGCAATTCGGCTGTCATTGTGCATTCATTTTCTGTGAGTATCTTCTGATCCATACTAGATGTGTGACCCAGCACAGTATTATGTGAGCATTTTAACTTTTTATTAAGTTCAGAGCTGCCATATCCCTCTTGTCATAACTACTTCATTCTCCAGGTGGTTTATTTAGGATGGAAGCCATCCCAGAGGAAAGTGTATAGTGACATTAAATCCCAGTGGATTTTAAATCCTCCCGACCTCTATACCCATTGATATGCTTGACAGCATCAATCAACAAGATGCCACCACTCTTCCCAGTTTTGCTACTAACCACAAGTCCTTTGTATCAGAGTGCCTTACCCAAAAACAAAAGGCAGGGTTTACAGTCTGGTACTATCTATCCAGACTTGGAAGTAGGTGGGATGAATGGGAGGATTGTAAAATTCTTTCCTGTAACACTCAACTCTGTTAGTATCTCTCATCTGCTCCTTCTTCATCCCTTCTCTGTAAATTCTTCTTGGAACCTTGCTTTTTCCAGCAGAACACCTATTGGGAATGGCTGTTCGAGGAAAAAGAGACAAATTAAACTTAAGTCAGAAATGAATCTTTGTATTCATTGACTTTGTTACAAAAGAAGATGAACAGTTGCATTTAAGCTGGTTTTAGCTGTAATCCGAGCACTTCCATCTGCTCATTTTGCTTATAAGACCACATGAAGAAAATTGCATTAAATTCGTTACGAGAAAAGTATAGAAAAATTGGGGGAACAGTAACAAAGAAGGGTTAGTGCACAGACATGATTTATTTATGAAGAAAAATTAATAGCTAAAATCAGAAGCCCAGCTGAAGGCAAATAATTGGAAGGGCTCTCAAAGGACCCTCTGGACAAAGGCTTAAACCTTTGACTGTGAAAGTGCTTACTCATTTTTATTTAGTTATTTTTCAAGAAAAGCTCCAGATAAAAATTAAACAGGGGGAAAGCGGCTACAAATGTTTTCCAGATCTGAGTATCACAAAAGGCTTTATAGTGCTAATGTGAGCAGTGGCCTTTGGTGGCAAACAGCTGGAAAGTAGAACTTTACGCAGGTAAATGACTTCTCTTGGGAACATTTAGTGGCTACCTCTGAACCAGAAAAGAAAACAGGATCCGTTCTTTGGTCCTGATTCTGAACTGTGAGAAGAAGAAAAGCTCTCAGGGCCTGGGCATCATCTGAGATGGTGTTTGTTGACACAGGGCAAAATGTGCCAGGGTGCCTCAGCTGCAGACAGTGGGGATGGTGGCACACCTCCACTTCAGGCCCTGTTCTGGCCCAGGTTAGTTTGCAAATGTAGATGGAAATTGGGCCCAGAACCACACCCCAAACAGTCACACAGTGTGGTACTACTGGCAGTAGGGTGACCTTCTGCTTAGGAAAATTAAAAAACGCATTCCATTAAGCACAGAATATACTAGTCTTCAATCAAATTGTGAAGGAATGTACACCCCACTCTCTTACACCCCTTCCCCCACCCCCATTTATTCCTCCCTCTTATCAGACAAATCTTCTCAAAAAGCAAAGATGAGCAACTACACAACAGTACTTAAAACATATTTATTAATATCCTTTTGTTTAACAGTCTCAAAAGACAGAGAATTTTCCTTTTCTGAAACTTCTTTCTATTTAATTTTGAGTTTATTAACCAGATCTTTGCTGTATGGTTCACCAAGAATGTAGAGATTACACCATTACAGAACAACATAGCTCTGTAAGTTATGAACATAAATAACCAGTCTTGGATTGTCTTGTAAAAATGCAGACTTACGCAGTTCATTTCTCCTCCAAACCACTAATTCTGAAAGGATGCTGGGGAAGGGGCTGAGGGAGGGCAGACAGGGACAAGTGAACCAAAATATTATTACATGGTCATTAAAGTTACCCATACTTTCATTTACAAATAGCACTGGAGAATTTCAGGAATTTCTTAAGAAGGCTGTCTTTCATTTTCTGAGGGTTTGGGCTTTTTTTTTTGGTGTTGGTTTTGGATTGGTTGTTGTTGTTGTTGCTGTTTTCTGCAGCCTTTCATTAATGGAACACATTGGGATAAACATAAGAGGTTTTTTTCTATAAGCCACCAGTATATACACTGTTTTAGAAAAAGTACTTCCAAGTATTACCCACTATGAAACACTGTTAAGGGAGGTTTTATGTGTTCCTGGAGAATCAGATAACAGTACTGGCTTTTTCTCCTGAGATACACAAACCCGCAAGCATGACATGAAGCCTGGTGAACGAATGTAATATATTCAAGCAGAAATCTTTGTACACATACATCTAATTATAAAAATAGTAATTTGGGGGTTTTTTTGCCTGTAACAGCAGCCATTTCATCCAGATTTTTTTCTTATTTTGCCTTGGATTTGCTTTTTCCTCCCTCAGACACAGACAATAGTAACTTGTAAACCATTTTTTAAAATGCTCTGCAACAGTGTGGATAAGTTAAAGTGACCCTGATCCCACATCTAGGTGAGGTCACCATTCTGTAAGGGGAAATACATGCCAGATGCTGCAAACATTCTGTGGGCTTGGGAAGCAAGGAGAACGAAAATGTTGCCTTGGTTTTCTTCTGAAGCTTTTAATAAGGACCAGTCCTGTGTCAGAACTTTGAATTAAATGCAAAGAATCTGCCTTGATTCCTAAAGCCCTCACAATGCCAAGCATGTTTTCTAAGCAGAGTTCAACATTATTGCTAATGTACTGGTTTACATTGGCAGAGTTCCAAGTTAAATCACTACATCTGTCCTAAGCAGGGGGCTCTATCTTACACCTCTCAAGTTTTCAGAAAGCCCCTCTTCCAGGCTATGATTAAGTATGCTGCAATATGATGCTCTTATAACAACTCTCACTTTTTAAAAGATTTTAATGTTTACATGTCTCAAGTTCTACCAATTTGATACGTAATGAAGCCTGTGAGACACATATATCTCGTTCATGGCATGTTTGACATTTTCTGAAATTTACTGTCTAAGGAAAAAGCAGTGTTAGTGGAATTACCACTTTTTGCCTCATCTATAGAAATGTCACCCAGCTGTGAAGAGATTTCACATGAGAAACTTTGGTAAGTAAAAGTGCTAATTAATCTGCAGTCATTTTACAACCTCTTTTCACTAGCCACCAGCCTCTGAAAGCTTCCATATGTTGACACCTGTTTATGGGATCCCTAGATCTCAAAAATCCCCACGCTCCAATATTAAGTCATGCTGGTGGTAGCTGACAACTTCTGGACCTTGTATTCCAGGAGGCTCATGGCTAGCAGTAAGGATAGCTCACTGCTGTTTGGGTCCAGCATTTCAATATCACATCTCAAGAGGCAGTTAGGCTGCATTGCTGTTGTCCACAATTTCACTTCCTGAAAAGTAATTCTGCGGACATGATTGCTCTATGACACCCTGAAAGATCACAGGGTGAAAACTAAACCTTTCCATCTCAAGAGGAATGAAAGTTTAACCCTTTCTCTGCTACTCCTGCCTCCTGCTGTGCTAGATACATCACCTAATTTCATCCTCTGAGGACTTCCAGTTGATGCTCCTGGATGGCAAACTCAGACTTACTGTTGGATTCGGCAGACAGTAATGTCTTGAATCCCAGCACGTATCAGGAAGCAGTGAATATGCATTCAAATTTGAGACTAGGAATTCCCCCCTACCCCCAGCCCTAGTCAGATTTGAAGATGAACTGCTAGTCGTCCCGTGGAAGAGGATGTCTGGTGTGGGGAAACACTAAAAAATGTAGCAAGTCTTAAATTCTGTTGAACAGAAGTGAAGACTAAGCAGCTGTGGAACTGCCAGGGTTACAGTGCAGGGAAGGAAGGGTGATTTTCAATGAGGACCTTCCGGAGAACAGTTTGCCAGTTAAACATAGCATTAAACGACTCTGGGGGCAGCTGGGTGAAACATAATCGGATATACTGGAAGCTTGACGTTATGATTTGATGGTTTTGTGATGAGGGTCATGTAAAGACAGAAAATTATGTCCCGAATTATTAAAAAAAATTGCCTCGTCAGTCCCGACTCCCCCGCCCCTTTCCTGCCGCCCCTGGCCGCCACGCCAGGCCGCCGTACCGCCCTTCCGCGGGGGCGGAGTGATCTGCCGCGGGGGCGGCATGGCGGTGGCCGGCGGGGAGCGGGGGGCGCTCCTGGAGCTGTGGGGGCACCTGCGGCCGCTGCGGCAGGAGGCGGTGGGCGACGAGGAGGAGAGCGACAAGGACTTCGAGGAGGAGCCGCTCCTGGCGGAAGATGCGCTCCTGGAGGCCGCCGGGCGGGAGCTGTCGGCCGCGCTGCCCCCGCACCGCGCCGGTGAGGGGCGGCGGGAGCGGGCCCGGGCCGGGGCGGGCGGGCTGCGGTGCCCTCCCTGCA